>PVIJ01006758.1:0-88838 GCA_004024925.1 Scalopus aquaticus
GTGGAAGGAAAAGGGTCCGGGGGTTCTGAACTTCTGCTTTGTGTTTATATCTCTGTGCCCCTGCCCGCCGGAAATGCCCTTTCTACTTCATTTATCTCATTCCTGTCTCCCACTCCCTGCTTTTGAAAACTACTGGCTCAAGCTCCAACCCCTTTCAAGATGCTCTCCCCTTTTGGCCCCTGAGGTATCTGTCACCACATTTTGTGTGAACACAAAATGATTGCTAAATAAGAACCATTTAATGATTTAAGGATAATACCATAAATATTTAGTATTTAAAAATCATTTTTAAAGTAAAATTTTAAAACTTCTCAATTTGTTC
Organism: Scalopus aquaticus; assembly: GCA_004024925.1. Lineage (NCBI taxonomy): Eukaryota > Metazoa > Chordata > Mammalia > Eulipotyphla > Talpidae > Scalopus > Scalopus aquaticus. Next base: position 323 of record PVIJ01006758.1, read on the forward strand.
TTAAATTTCCAGATACTAAAATGTATCCTGTTTGGTGTATAATTCTCTGTGTTTTGGTAAATTCAGTCATTAATCATCACCATAATCCAAATAAACAATTGTGTTACCCCCCTCTAAAAGTAATATTCCCTTGTGCTGCTACTTTATAGTCAGATCTCCCCAAGTCATTGATCTCTGATCTATTCTCTATTCCTGTAACTTTGGCTTCTTCAGAATATTATGTAAATAGAATCCTAAAGATTACAGCCCTTTGAGTCTTTCATTTAGCCTAATGTGTTAAAATGTATTTTTTTGTGTGTGTAGCAGTAGTTTGTCCCTTTTTATTGCTTAATAGTATTCCATGGTGAGGATATGTTTATTCTTTCTTCAATTGGGTGATATTTAGGTCAGTCCCAGTTTTTAGCAGTTCTGAATAATCATTCGTATGCTGGTTTGAACATAGGTTTTCATTTCACTTAGGTAAATACATAGGATTGGGATTGCTGCATCTATGGTGAGAATATGTTTTAACTACCAAACTGTTTTCCAAAGTGGCTGTGCCATTTTACATCCCTACCAGCAATGTCTGAGAGTTCCAGTTTCTTCATAACTCTGCCAGTACTTGGTGCTGTTTGTTTTGTTGTGACTAGTTTAATAGGTATGTAGTGGTATCTCATTGTGGTTTTAATTTGCTTTTTCCTAATGACTGAGGATGTTGATCATCTTTTTCATGTGCCTATTTGTCATCTGTATATCCTCTTCAAGTGAAGTATCTGTTCACATCTTTTACCCATTTCTTAATTGTTTGTTTTCTTATTGTTATTGCTGAGTAGGAGTTCTTTATATATTTTGAATACAAGTTCTTTGTCAGATGTGTTATTTCCAAATATTTTTTTCTCAGTCAGTGGCTTGTCTTTTCAGTTCCTTTTTTTTCCAATAGTGAAAAAAATTGTATTTAGCATTAACCAGCTAGACTCACTTTACATGACCCCAGTGTTGTTGACAACATCCAAAGCATGATAGTCAGGTCCCAAACAAATGCCTTCTCTCCATCAGATCTGGTCAGGATGTTGACATTGACTGTATAAATGTCAAGCTTCTTCATAAACTTTAATTTGGTGCTTGTTGGCTTTGACCTCCTCGACAAATGTTACTGTCTTGTGTCTTCAGCATGGCTGAGTCAATGGTCAGGGGCAACGTGACAGTGTCACAGTGGTCAAGCTTACTTCTCTTGGGGACTCTCTTCCAAGAAATTTGGGTTGCCTTGGGAGCTGCTTGGGCTGCTGGAAGGTTGGTGCGTCTTCTTTTTTTAGTGTCTGTGGACTCCTTTCAGCACTGTTTTCTTGGCCTTCAAAGCTTTTGCTTTGGGAGGGGCAAGGGTTTCCTCTGTTACTTTGGCACCATCTTGGCGAAGAGCTCTTTTCATTTTCTTTTTTTAAAAGATTTATTTATGCATACTAGCTGGGGTGCAGGCCAGAGGTGTAGTGGGGGGCCAGGGTGGGGGGGACGAGGATTCACCAGAGACAGAGTGGGAAGCAGAACAATCAGATTGACTGAAATACAGTGCCGAGGGGAACAGCGGGTGAGACAGGAGAAGTCTGCTGCACCATGTGGGAAGCTCCCTGGCCAGGTATCGAACTCATGCCTAAGTGGCTGCAGATAGCTTCATAATGCTGTGACTTAATCCATTGTATCACCAGGGAGGCCGTCTTTTCATTTTCTTAATAAGATCTTTGAAAGAGCAGAAGTCCTTCATGAATGAAGTTCAGTTTACTGTTTTGTTTTTAACGAATTGTGTTTTTGATGTCTTATGTGAGAACTCTGCCTAACCCAAGGTGAACTTTTCTTCTAAAAGTTCATAGTTTTTTTATTTTTATTTATTTTTTTAAAGATTTATTTATGCATACAAGTTGGGGTGCAGACCAGAGGTGTGGGGCAGCAACAGGGTTCATCAGCGACAGAGTGGGGAGAAGAACAGGCAGATCAACCGAAATACACTGCTGAGGGGAGCAGCGGGCGAGGCAGGAGAGGTCTGCTGCGCCATGTGGGAATCTCCCTGGCCAGGCATCAAACTCACTGCAGAACAGCTCCACAGTGCTGCACTTAACCCGTTGGGAGGCCCTATTTATTTATTTTTTAAGGACTTATTTGTTTATGCATACAAGAGCTGGGGTGTGGGGGTGTGTGTGAGAGGATTCACCAGAGTCAGAGTGGGAAGCAGAATAGGCGGATCTACCAAAATATGCTGCTGAGGGGAGCAGTGGTTGAGACAGGAGAGATCTGCAGCGCCATGTGGGTTTGCTCCCTTTTGGTAGGGATCAAACTCCTGTTGTAGTGACTGCCGATGGCTTCATAGTGCTGCGACTTAACCCCTTGAGCCACCAGGGAGGTCCAGTTTTTTATTTTACAGTTAGATTTATGATCCATTTTAGTTAATTTTTATGTAAGGTGTAAAGCATAAGTTAGGGCTCTCTTTTTTTGCATTTGAGTTGTTGCTGTAATTTTATCACCATTTGTTGAATTCTCGCTATTAAAATTGCTGTTCACTTTGGTTAAGAAGCAACTGATCATATTTGTGTGGATCTGAAAATATACAAAGTATTAATTGCCCTCTCTGATAATCTTCTTTGCTTGGTGACAAATGTCACAGATGTAGAAATTTTTCTTTCACTTTGCATTGTTAATTGATCAAATTGTTAAGTGTACATCGAAAAATATCTTTAAATTGGACACTATGCGCATGTAATTTTAAGTTCATTTTCCTTTTTTTAAAAAAAAAGATTTATTTATGCATACAAGAACTGGGGTCTATGCCAGAGGTGGGGGGTGGGGGGTGAGAAGACTCACCAGAGACAGAGTGGGGAGCAGAACAGGGGGATTGACTGAAATACACTGCTGAGGGGAGCAACGGGTGAGACAGGAGAGGTCTGCTGCGCCGTGTGGGTTAGCTCCCTGGCCAGGGATTGAACTCATGCCACAGTGGCTGGTGATAGCTTGATAATGCTGAGATTTAACCCCTACACTGCCAGGGAGGCCCCCATTTTCCATTTTAATGACAAAATACTTTACCCCAATTTTGATTTCTCCATTATACTTACTAAGTAATACTGCCTTTATTAATTCAGACTTTAGATCGGTTTCTGATTTTTGTATCTTAGAATTCCACCATATTTTCATCTCCTTTTTGTATTTCTCCTGCAACAAATAATCAAATGCTGGAAAATGCCAGTGAACATTGTTGAGTAATCTTGAATAATCTGACATAGTTCTTTAGATACCATTTGTAGGATTTGTATATACTATGTACATGAACATATTACTACATATTTGCAAGAACGACTCACCATTAGTAGCAGATAAGTCCATGAACACACTCTTATTATAACTTGGAGAGAACAGTAAGCAAAACTAGATTAGATTGTAACCACTTCTTTCCTAAATGCCTGTCCTGGTTCCTGGAGATGTCAGATTTAACCTTTAACGCTGCTAGTAGTTTTTTGCTCTTGCTTTAGACTTGAAGCCAATGTTGTCCTTCTGACCAGCAACGTGTCTAGGTTGATTGTTAGGTTTAATTCTCAACAAAAGCTAATATTTTTCTGAGGCATTGTGACTCTTAAAACATAAATTTCGCGGCCTCCCTGGTGGCGCAGTGGTTGAGCACTGAGCTGTGGAGCTGTCGGCAGCGCAATGCGGGTTTGACACCCAGCCAGGGAGAATCCCACATGGTACGGCAGACCTCTCCTGCCTCGCCCTCTGCTCCCCTCAGCAGTGTGTTTCTGATCTGCCTGTTCTGCTCCCCACTCTGTCTCTGGTGAACCCTCTCGCTGCCCCACGCCTCTGGACTGTACCCCAGCTTGTATGTATAAATAAATAAATCTTTTTAAAAAAGGAAAGCATCTTGATGTAATTCAAAAAAGTTCTTGGAACCAGGAAATGAATTTGGGACCAAACTCTATAGCCATTTGCCATGGTTGCAGACAAGATACGTCATCTCTCTGGGCTGAGTGATTGTACTTATAAGGAAATAGACACTCAGAGAGGTGAAGCAATTTGCCCAAGGCCACTCAGCCAGTGAGTGGCAGAGCTGGGTTTCAAACCCAATTTTAATTGGACCAAAGCCCTGCGCTTGCCCTTCTGCCAAACTGCTTCCTCTAAGGGGGCTGGTCATCATGGTGGTGGCTCTAAGCTCAAGTGAACTAAGTAGAACCCCAACCCTTAGAGTCTGAGGTGCCTCTCTACCCAGGTTCCTCTCCCACACATTGCAGGCTGTCTTAGAGGAAGGGCTGTTAGATGAGTCTCTGCCACCTTTAGAATAAATGCTTTTATGTGTATGTTATAAAGGTGAGCTGCTGGCGCTGTTCCAGCCCCCGCCTGCCCAGACAGGGAAGTGCAGCCTCACGTACCTGGCCCCGGCCCACATTAGGGTCAGTCCCCAAGGTCGCCAGATTGGCCTGTGGATCCCAAGGGCAGTCCAGGTGGATGAAAGAAGGTTTTGCCTCAGCCTGCCTGGGTTCCTGGGGGGAGGGAGGGAGACAGGAAGTATTAATGGGGGAAAGGTGTGCAGAGCCTTGCCAAGCAGGTTGTTTTGGGTGGGGAGACACTGCCTGAATGCCCCAGGATTTGGGTGGAGGTTCTCAAGGAGACAGCCAGAAAGGAAGGCTGTGGTGGTGACTCTGGAGTACTCCAGGACTGATCCTCTGACCTTCTGCTCTGGACACCCACCAGCCTATCATCTGCCCAGTTGGCTGCTCTCCCTGAAAGCAAGTAGCACCTGAGAACTTGGTGAGTAGTATCTGTTGCTCCTGTGATTGTGGTCTTTCCCATAGCGTTTGTTTTGGGAAAAACAATGGCTCTGGCCCAATCAGGATATGTTTGTCAAGGCCTTGTAAGATAACTATAAGAGCCGAGAGCCCTGGAAAGTCAACATTCCCGAGTTCCAGTGCCTCTCCCTGCACTGTTCATTTTCACAAGCCTCCAAGTTGGGAGCCAGATCCAGAGCCAGGGCCGAAGTGTCTTCCCAAAGAGCTGTGTGGACCCTGAGGAGAATTCTCGAGAATTCTACCACTGGTCCATGGCATTCTCAGGCCCTGCATCTTGAAGAGGAAAACCAGGGTCTGACAGCAAGGTAGGCAGGGGCAGAGGGGCACTTGGGGAGACAAGGGACTCAGTGTTTACGGGCAGACTCCCCTCCCCATCATCACTGGTTGTAACACTTGGGGAACAGTAGCAGTGGCTTACTTGGTTCTTTTGAAGAAAGAACCTTCTGTGAGATGGGGCTGAAATCTGTACTGGGAACCTGACATAACCCAACCTGTGAGGACTTCCATTCTCTGAATGATTCCCCAAGTGTCACCACTAAGTCACTCCAGTCCTGGCATTTCCCCATCTTGTCCTCACACCCCTCCTCCTGGCTCTGAGTCCTGAGGAGTGAGATTGCAGTTTTTCTATCAGCTTTTTCACTTAGAGCTCTGCAGATTGTCATGCAGGGGTAAAATCCAGGAGCCGCTGTCGGAAAAATACGAGATTTGGAAAGTGAGGACATGGGCTGGTTTTCAGACTCTAAGTTGCTTTGATGTTTAAAGAGTCTCTGCTATGATCCCTGAGATTTGAGTATTTTTATTGTGTTTGCCCTTTCACTCCCTCACCTCTGGTTTTCTTTTCCTCTTTTGGAAACTTCAAGTTTTTCAAGTATTTATTAACCGGGCCCTTATCTGGAACCTTAGAAAGCAGCCAGATAGGTGTTCACTTGAAAGGGAGAACAGACAATAAGTACTTAAGTCATGGAGATTCAACACCAGGAAAGCTTTGCTTCATCTGGTGTCCATATTCATTCTTAGTGCCTGAGCTGTTTCATTCCAGTGAGACCCAGGGCTTTTGTCAGAGAGAAAGCAAGTTTTTGAAAGAGACTCCTCGGTTTTATTACAGAGGACAGTGATGCTTGTTTTAAAAACAATTACACAACTACAAACATGTAAAAACAATTCCTCTCCCCATCACCACACTCTTCCTTCCATTAAAAACAAAAAAGTGTCTCCTTCCTAGTTGGTTATGTGTTGGGCAAGTGCGTATTAGTTTTGTGTTGTTGCCTTAAATGGGTGTGTGGCAGATATATAGTTGGACCACTTGCTGTTTCCTCCCAGTCCTCAGTCACAGTTATCCTGTCCTGGCACCATGTCTGTACCACCTGCTGCCCTTGAGGGTCAGCAAAGAATTTTCACAACAGGTATGTGTGAGAACATTTTACCTTGAGGGTGACTTCTTCAGCTTTTTCTACGTCATTTTGGTGCTGTCTAAAATAATTATGTCTTATGTTTGTATCATGCTTTTAGAACCTTTTTTTTTTCTTACTAAACATAGCATATGTTCATCAAAGAAAATTTAGAAAAATCAGATAAACTATTAAAAAAACCAGATAAAAGTCATTTTTAAATGGTCCCATGAAATAATCATCACTAACGTTTTGGCATATAAGTACAAATGTTTGTCACATTTACTATCTCAGCTGAGCCTGCTGCCTCCATCAGGGAAGCCATGGGGGTTTTATTCCCATCGTACATCTGGGAAAACTAAGCCACAGAGAGGTTGGAAGGTTTTGCTTCATAAGCTGTTTCAAAAGCACACTTTTAAATAAAGACTGACTAAATAAAAAGGTGCCATATTAAAAAAAAAAAAAGGAGGAGGTCGTCCAGAGACACAGCAAAGTGAAGAAAGAGCTAAAGAGCTGGGATAGACTGTCCTATATAGCCCAGTCTCTTCTCTCTGCCAGGTAGGGGAGTGGCACGCAGCAGGAGAGGATTTCAGCAGGACCAGGCAGTCACTATCATTTGTCAAATTGCCTTATCCAAAGGTTAATGAAAAGACGGTGCCCAGAAGAGAGTCTCATGACACTTTGGCCTCTCATCAGCTTAGGAGAAAAAGGAAACCATGTGCTTCTCAGATTTAAAGTACTGCCAGTCCAACACTTCACCTTCACTGCATCATTAAGAGTGCTGGGTGGGAGCTGCACACTGAGCCGGCATAATAAACCGGGAGAGGAGGGCTTGGGAAACAAAAGTCAGGAATGCTGCAGTCACAGAGGTTTCACCTAGACAACCGAGCCTTGGAGAGGAAGAAGGTACAGGCCAAGACTTGGTGACCCAGGATGAGGCAGGATAGGACCAAGATTAGTTGGAGGGGGGCCTACTTACCAGGAGCATGGACTTTTTGGCAGAGAAGTGTTTAGAAATGGGGTTAGAAGCTGTACAGAAGAGGGAGTGAGCACTGCTGCCCTGAAGGGAGGCTGGCTTCTGGCTCAGTGGTCATGGAAGTTCTGTCAGCCTTTCTCACTCTGGTTTTCTCTTCTATAAAGGCGTATAGTAATAGTTCCTCTTCCTCTAATAATTTTCTCTTCCTTTCTCTTTTTTTAGGGATGGAGGGAGAGAGAAGTTATAGCACTTGTTTCTTAGTCCCTATTTATGAAGCCTAAGTGCTTACTAAAGAGAAAGGGCTTACAATAAGGCCTGCCCGTAGAAACAGTGTGTACTGTTGGATTCTTCTTACTCTTCACATAAGAAGAGTTACAGGAAGTTTTCAGCATGGAGCAGTGCCAAGATTGCTCCCAGATATGTACTTCCCCAGTCTTTCCTCCTCTTGGCCAGCCTGGCCTGCTTGTGTTTCTCTCCACCTCTCTCTCCTGAATCCACATAGAGCTTGCATTTTCCCTACCTAGAACAACCCACCCCTCAGTCTAAATTAAGAAAAGTAATCTGCCCACTCCTTGATTTTATTTTCTGTGAAATTGTTAGGGGGCAACCCTGATATTCAATGGGGTGCCTGACTGTGGGTTCTCACCTGTGCACTTAAAAGGACTTATAATAAGAACAATTGCAGGCACTCACAAAAAGGTTAATAAAAGGCTTATTTACAAAAAGGAAGGGAAATAAAAAATCAATAACTCAGGGACAAAAGAGAAAAAGAGAGAGAGAGAGAGAAATCTCCAAATACGTCCTACCAGATCCGAAGAGCTGGAAACCCCCAATGGCACGCTGTAGCCCGGCGAGAAGCAAGAGACCCCCAAGGTTCAAAACTCTGGTTATATAGCCAACATGTCTGCTTAACTCCACCCCTCAGTTCCCAGTAATCCTTCCTTCGGGCATGATGATGGAATTAAGGGATTAGTAGTTTCTTGGATCTCTTTGGTCTGAGCTGGGGTCCATAAACCTTCTTGTGGAGTTTGTTGTATTTAAAGAATTTATTTTATTTTTAAAATCATTTCTGGATGACCCAGCACTCCTTGACCTTGAAGCTTCCCTGAGGCTCCAACAAAGGCCATTTCCTCCTCCTCAGCTACCCTCCTCCCTTCCCCCCACACGTGCACAGCTTTCCATGTGGTAGTTGTGGATACTGGTCTTGCCTTCAGCCTAAACTAGAGTGTGAACATTTTGAAGGAACCTGAGGATTTGTTACTACCTCCCTACTCTGTCTACTGAGAGAGCTGAGGCCTGTGAGGGACCTAGGCCTATTTCCATTGAGTGCTGCACTTGGGGCCTACCCAGTGAAAGGATTTTGGCATCAAAGGGAGGGATAGACATACCCAGAACTCCCTATGCGGAAAATGAAGCCCAGACAAATGAAGCACCTTCCCCAGGGTCACCTTCCAGGACACAATTAAGCACCCTGGAAAACTAAGGCCCAAGGACAGTGATTTCTACAGGGTTGTTTCAGGTGGGACCATGCACGGAAACTTTTTTTCCCAATTATAAAATATAGTTTGACTCGACAGGTATTTGTTGAGCCTTTACTTATGTGCCAGTCACATTAAGACTTGAGGATCAGTGTGAATTTAAAAGATTAAATCTGTGCCTTCTAGGTTTATAGTCTTTTTGAGAGAGCCAAGCAGTAAATAAATAAATGAAAAATATATATGGACAAATGTTCATAAGTATTTATGTCTGTTTAATTGTGTGTGTACACACAGACCTGCATACACACACACACATACTGTTCCATACAGTGGTAGTCTTGTCGCAGGGCAGAGAGAGGGGCACTCCTGAAACCCCAGACCTGCCCTGTTCTAAATAGGTTCTGCCATCCACCACATCAATACCAATCAATACAAAACATACAGGACCTTAAGTGGAAACCAGACTTTAATACAATTAGAAAAGCCAGAGAAGACAAAGACTAGTATAGTATAGCATCTAAGTAAAGCACCCAATGTTACCCAACTCCTCGTGGGTAAAAGTCCACCCAAACGGGATTGGCCCAAAGCAAGGCCCGAAAGCCTGCCACTAGTCTAAAACACATTTCGGCAGGGCCCACACAAAAGGGTCAGAAAAGCCAGACAATTCTGGGAGTTAAAGAGCAAGATCAAAACCCAGAGGAACATTGTCATGCGGGTCTCTCACCCTCATCTGTTTCAATCAGCTCAGGCCAGTGCAGCTTCTTTACAAGTCTCTCTGCAACTTGGGCCTCTTCTGGCCTCCATCCTACTTACTTACTTCCTCTATCTCTTCTGTGTGTGTTCTATGTTGTGGCTTTTCTCCTCCAGCTTTTTATCTCCTGCTCAGCTCCACCCCTCAGTTCCCAGTAATCCTCTCTTCGATGATGATGGTGTTAAGGGATTAGTAGCCCTTAGTGTCTTGGATCTCTTTGATCTGAGGTGGGGTCCATAAACCTATCTGTGGAGTTTGTTGCAGATGTCCTTTTTCCCCCCAACAGTCTTACCAGGCAGGAAGAAGAGCACCCCATGACCCCCAAACCTGCCTGCTCTAAATAGGTTCTGTCATCCACCGCATCAAGACAAAACATGTAGGACCTTTAGTGGAAAGAAACTTTAATACAATTAGTGTGCAATAAAAAGACAAAGAATATAGTTTTTAAATCAAGCACCCAAAGTTACCCATCCCCTTGTGGGTAAAAGTCCACCCAAATGGGATTAGCCCAAAGCAAGGCCCGAATGTCTGCCACAAATCTAAAGCACCTTCTGGCGGGGACCCATAGAAAGGGGTCAGAAAGAGTCAGACAAGTCTGGGAGGAAAAGAGCAAAATCAAAATCAAGATAAAGCTGCCATTGTTAGCCTCCCCATGGATTTCTCACCCACATCTGCCTCAACCAGTCCAGGACCAAGACGCCAGTGCAGCTTCTCCTTGTGCCTCCTCCAAGTCTCCTTCTGGCTTTCCGTCCTGCTTCCTTCCTTCTCCAGTCTCCTCTCCAGTTTCTTTTCCCTCCTGCTCAGTCTCACCATCCCTTGGGTGGGGCAGGGAACCTGGAACCTCCTCTTTTCCTGGGGCCCCCCTGTTATAGTAAGAGCTATAGAGAAAAGTAGGGAAGGAAATGGAAGTACCATAGGGTAGACGGTGTGGTCAAGTGAACTGTCACATTGGAACACAGCCCAGAGGAAGTGTGGCAGTCAGCCTTGTAGATAGATACCTGGACAAAGAACATTCTCAGCTGAACGGAATAGCTGCAAAGGCGCTGAGGCAAAATATGCCTGCTGTGTTCAAGACCTCCAAGGAGTCCATGCACCTTGGGGGCGGAGGGTGGGGGGGGTGGACAACAGTAACCTGGGATACTGCTTCCAGAAGGCCTACAGACTGGAAACTCCTGGGGAGATTTGATGAGGAGAGACAGAATTTCACTTGGAAGAGTCGTTGACGGCTGTGTGAAGAGCAGTGGGGTGGAGCCAGAAGCAGCAAAGACTATTGGAATAATCCCAGCAAGATATGATGTTGACTTGGACCAGTGGAAGTGATGAAAAGTGATTAGGTTCTGGGTATTTATTAAAGGCAGAGTTAACAGGATTTGCTGACTCCAGCATTTTGTCCAGACCATCTAGAAGGTTGGAGTTACTATTTATTGAGATGGGAATGACCTTGGGGGAAAGGCCAAGGACTAGGTTTTGAATATGTTAGGCTTAAGATACTCTTGGGCATCCATGTGGAGAAATAAATAAGAGATTCATCAACTTATCGAAGGCATGGAAAGCCACGAGCCAGCAGAAGTCATACAGGGATAGAATGTAGATGGAAAGTGAAAGAGACCTTTAGAGACTGGGAGCACCGTTGCTGACTGGGACCAGGAAAGATATTGATAGGGGCAGCCGTGAGGTGGGAGGAAAACCTGGGAGCAAGTGAAGAAAAGGTATAAAAATATCATGTGCTTTGATAGGTCAAGTAAGATGAAGATAGAGCCTCCCTGCAAGGGGTTAAGTCTCAGCACTGTGAAGCTATCAGCACCCACTGCAGCATGAGTTCGATCCCCGGCCAGGGAGCTTCCCACATGGCTCAGCAGACCTCTCCTGTCTCACCTGCTGCTCCCCTCAGCAGTGTATTTCAGTCAGTCTGCTCCCCACTCTGGTGAATCCTCTCATCCCCCCTCCCATACCTCTGGCCTACACCCCAGCTCCTGTATGCATAAATAACTAAATCTGAAAAAAAAAAAAAAGATAATGAAACGTCAGTACAGAAAGTCTAAAAAGTACACCAACAATAAAACACCGTCAGCCCTATTTGTACGGCTACTTCCTCCTATTCTTTCTCTAGTCATTTTTATGGGATTCGTGCTATCGTGTAATTTTTTATTCTGCTATTTTTCACTTAATAAGTTATTAAATATTCAGTGGAAACATGCATTTAATGTCTGGATGATATTCCATTTTCTTTGGGTGCCCTAATTTAAATTTGTCCCTCTGTTACTGTGCATTGTCATTTGTTATTTTTCATTATTATAAATAAGTAACCTGAGTTGAGTAGCCTGGTATATTTTCCTATAAGGGGAATTGCGAGATAAAACACATGAACACTTTTAGGTGAAATTTGAACTTGGGAGCCACAGTTTCCTCCTGGACAGAACTGCTTGATCATCAATTAGGCTCTTCAAGGTCTTTCCCCTTGGGGAGGTTCAGAAATCACTCAACTCTGATGATCCCCATTTCTTACATCCCTCTGCTACTGTGAGTCCCATTTCTCTTGGGTCAGAGTTTCCTTTCCTCTCACTAGGCCTGCCCACCTCTTTCCATGCCGCTAGCCTCTACCTCTTCACCCAGTTTGTGGGTTTGGTCAGGAGAGTTAGTCAGAGCTTCTCTAAGAAGGCAGTGTTAAAATGGAAGAATCCATTGTAAATGCTCAGCGCAGTTTAGTCCTGTCTGCCCACATCTCACCGGGTCAATTAAATGAGATTATATATGGGCCTCCCTGGTGTCTCAGTGGTTAAAGTCTCAGAGCTATCAAACTATCGCCAGCCACTGTGGCATGAGTTCAATTCCCAGCCAGGGAGCTGACCCACATGGCATAGCAGATCTCTCCTGTCTGTCCCACCGCTGCTCCCCTCGGCTTTGGATTTCAGTGGATCCATCTGTTCTGCTCCCCACTCTGTCTCTGGGGAATCCTCTCACTCCCCGCACCTCTGGCCTACACCCCAGTTCTTATATGCATAAATAAAAATAAATCTTTAAAAAAAAAATGAGAATTATACATACGTGAGGGCATTTCCAGAACTTTAAAATATTTTGGCAGTCCTAGTCTTAGTTGTTTAAAAATGGCTTAAGTCATGGAATCTAGTAATATACCTGATTACAGGTAACCACATAGCCTCTAGAGCCCCTCATCATATGGTGTGCTAATTACAAGAGCCGTGTCATAAGTTAGGGGGCTTGGATGGAACTGTCCAGTCCGGTAATGTGGCTGTTTGGGTCATTTGGTCTCTTGCCAAGCAGTGCCAAAATTGCTCCCAGATATGTGTGTGTGTCTGAGCCAGAATCACTAAGACCAGAGAGTGCTGGGAGTCTGGAGCCAGAGGTGTTCAGAGCAGAAAGGCGCCTCAGAGGTCATCTCCCGCCCTGGTGTTTCACTCAGTGAGGGCACAGTTGGAGTGGCAGGAAAAGCACTCAACTCTTCAAGGGCCTTAGCCCTCCCTCAGTGCCTTAGCCAGGATCTTCCCACATCCAGCTTTTCCAGGCTCTGGCAAATGGCTTTCTTCCTATCAGGGCCCTAGCTGGAGTTGTCATAACCCTGACCTCTCAGAGCTCAGCTGAAGTATCTCCAGTCTGTTCTCCACAGAAACGAGATTCTTCTTTAAATGCTTCTCTGACCCTGTCCACCCTCTTTCCTTTGCTCTCTGCTGCTCTTCAAATAAACACCCACAACGTTAACTTGCCTTTCGAGGCCCTGAGTGATCTCTAACCTCAGCTGAACCAACCTCCCTGCACTCTGGGCATCCCAACCACATACACAGCAGGAGGGTAGGTGCTGTGCCTCTGCCCTGCAGATGACAGGGCACCCTCAGCCCTCTGCTGGTCTCTGGTGCAGAGGCTCTCCCACTCAGATCTCTTCTCTGGACCTTTTCATTTTCATTTCATGCTAGTCCATGGGGCTTAGGAGCCAACTCTTAAGTTGGTAAAATGTGAAGAGTAGGGTGACCTGGCTGTCTTTTCCTTGGTTCCAGGTCTGGCACACCTAGGGGTTGACTTCATGTAACCTGCTGGAGTGAATCCATTCCAGCAAAGGCCACAGCAGGCCTCTCGTGTGCCCTGAGGAGAGTGGGGTGATCTGGATTGGCAAATGGGGAGCAGAGAGTATCATGGAGTTGCTGGCCTGGAAAACCAGGGCACTGGGTCACAACCCAGATTAATGATTGATCGGAAAATCTGGGAATCAACCAAGTCTCCCAAGATCTCTGATCCTAAAAGCACTTGCCAGGGACATGAGGCAACCTCTGCCCTTTATCTGGAGGCTGCTGACCCTCATCCCTCTGCAGTGGGGGGAAGGAGGAAATGACAGCAACTGGGTCAACTGGGGTGAGGCGGGGAGTGACAGGGTTTGAGCTCACCTCTGAGCTGTGAAGCACATACCCTGTTAGTCCTCTATTCTCACAGATGATTGTAAGGCAGGGAACTCGGAAATTCTGTTTATTTAGCCCCCTGGAATCCTAGTAGGCCAGCACATTTCTGGATCTGGAATATCACTTGCTCCATGTAATCCCCTCAGCCAAAAGAGAAGATAATAGCAGCAGCCACAGTTTCAATTTATGGACACTCACTATACACTCAGCTCTATTAAGCAGTTGCTGTGTGGTTATTTCATCATGATGGCTGCCAGTTTACATAGTAATGTCCCAATTTTAGGGCTGAGGAGCTGAGAGCAGTGTCTTTGCCAGGTCACAGAGAAGGAACACGGTAGAGCCAGAATTTCTGTTTTTTTTTTTCTTTTTTTTAATACATCTGTTTATTTTCTTATATTGTGGGTCATCTTTCTATAGTTATTGTTCCCCTAAGACTTGGCCCTTCCACCAGTGATCCACCTGCGCACCACCACCCAGCTCCCCCATGTCTCTCTTCCCCACTCCAATCACCCCCACTCCTTCCCTGCTGCAAGACGTGCATCAATGGTCAGCCCACCGGCCTTTTCTTTTTCCTGGAACCTTGTCCTTTCCCTGGGCAAGGACCTGCTCTCCTGGACCACAGCAGATCGGGCTGCTCAGCTCCCCAGGAGCCAGTGGTAGGCAGGTAGCCAGGCACAGCCATTCAGGAACCTCTCGTAGGGCAGGTGTGTGGGGTGGGTCTCTGGACTCCTTGATTTTGGAGCTTCCTGTGGTGTAGGAGACTGTCCTGTTTTGTCCTGGCCAGTGTGGTCTCTGAGTTCCATGCCTCCTCATCCACACTGTTTGTCCGGTGACCATCATATGCTGCTTCTGAACCTTATGATTCTGTCATTGATAACACTGCTCCCTGCCAGCGTGTGTGGAGAGTTCCCTGGTGGGAACAGACTCCAGTAGTTGGAGTCCGGCTCCTCTCGTCTCTTTTGTGGTTTCCAGTCCTGCCCTGGATCCCTAGTCACATTTCTGACTAGAGCCAGAATTTGAACCCAGGCCTCATCCAGTGGAATTAACGTCTATGGAATGTTGTGTGTCTGAGTGATGATCCATGAAAACAGATAAATGACAAATGCTGTAACTTCTGCAGTGACTGTTGTTAATGTTTTCAGCGAGTACATGTTGAGCGCTCACTAAATGCCAGGTAATGTGTGAGGTGCTGGGACCCTACCTCAGCAAGGTAGAGGGAAACTAGTAGCATGTTGAGGCCAAACCAATTAACAGACATTGCAGTTTGGTGCAGTAATCACTGACCTGGAGGGCCTGGCTTAGTGTTGCAGTGGGAAGGAGAGACTGGGGCTCCTCAAGGATAGCTTCCTAAAGCAGAGGGTGTGGGTGGGTCTTGGAAGGTAGCTAGTGAGGCATTCCAGGCTGAGACCAGTGCAAGCTTCTGTGTTCAAGGAGTAATGCTGGGAGGTAAAACAAGTGGGTGGGACTGGAGAAGGAGCCAGAGACTAGAGCTTGTGACTGTCTTTAGCATATAGCTGTCAGTTTCTGGCAGGGCGTATCCTGGAAGGTTTTGACTAGGGTGTTCTTGACGGAAATGGTTGGCAGCTAGATGGAGGACTCAGAAGTGAGGCCTTGAAAGTAAGGTAATAGCAGTTTCCAGCCAGCAAGGCAGGGACATAGCAGCTTCTGGTCCAGTCTCACTCAGCACCATATGCAAGGCCCAGTGTTAGTGATTAAGACTTGAGCCACCCTACCTGGACTCAAGTCCTACTCCTGCAGTTACTGTGTGACCTTGAGCCAGTTACTGTCCCTCTCTGTGCTGCAGTTTGTCAGTTAAATGGGTATAACAGTACCTGATTCTTCAGGTTCTTGTGAGGATGAGACATGACAGTATATACAGAGCCCGGCATGTCTACCACTCTGGAACCGTGGCTCAGCTTTGACTCTAGTGGAGGGAAGCACCCATGTGGTAAATGGGGTCCCTGCACACTGCCCTCTCAGCACACAGTCTACCTGGTATCACCAGTTCCTGAAAATGACTGGATTTGATGGGAAGAATTAGGGCCCCAGATTGCTCAGGCCTCTAGAGCTCATTTGGGTTAAGCTCATCTCTACCTCTGTCCATGAAACTACCTACCCAGTTAGAAGTGGATGGAATCGTGCCCCTTCGCCCATCCTAGCTCCCAAAAGGCCTGAGTTTCTTCTTGGGGCAGGAGAGTGGGCACTGGAATAGGAGCCCTGGGCCACACAGATGCTAGAGGTTTATATGTGCTTATACACACACCACACATGTGTGCACGCCAGAATTGGAACCGTCCAGGCACTTGTTTTCAAAAAAATCTTTGCTAGATACTTCACTTTTTGTTTTAAGGGGTAACGGAGCAGCCCCCCTCATTATTATCCCCTCTGCGGACAGCACCAGCCTCCAAGTGGGGTAGAGTTATGACATGATTGAAGGTTCTGGCTTTGGCACAGCAAGGTGGAGAGGAAATGAAGGGGGAGACAGCAAAACTAGGACTCAAGTCCTAGTAAAATTTAAACCTAGAGCCAGGGAGTTCATTGCAGGGGTTGTGATAGGTCAGGTGGTAGCGGCCTGGGAAAATCCAGCCTGCGGGTCTGGGCCAACTGTGGTGGGGGGATGCCTGGAGGGTCAGAGTAACTGGACTAGGCCTTGTGAGAACAGCGATGGGGTAGGGGCAGCCTTGGCTGCTGGGTTGATGGGCAGACTTCAGTTTGGGTGGAAGTTAGGCTTGTGTGAAAATAGACAGCTTCCGGTAGAATGCAGGGATGGGCCACAGCAAAGAGGGTCCATCTAGATGAGAGAGCCCAGGAGGTGTGTATGGGTTTTAGAGCAACCAGTCTGTACCTCCGCTCCATACCTCACCCCTCCTTAGCTGGTGTCCTTAAGAGGTCACAGCCAGGAGAGACAATTCTAGGCTGGAAGGCCCTGTCCGACTGGGATTCTGGCCCTAGCTCCAAATCCAGAACTCTAGCCAGAGCCCAGAACAGCCTCTGATCCCAAGAGGCAACCACTTGCACCCCCAGTAATTGAGAACAGCTCCCCCATCACGGTAAAATAACCTTCTGTTGGCTGATACATGGAAGTAGCTGGCCCCTGAGGCTCAGGGGTATCAGGAGTGTGAAAGGTGACCCAGTGCCCGGAGCTTGTTGGAAGCTGACTAGGATTGGACCCTCTTGTTTCTGGAGTCCTGGGATCTTCTGCTTCATTCTCAGTCATGTTCTCCAGGGAACACCAGTCAAACTCCTTGGGCCTATATTTTCATCACTTTCTTCATCTGCCAAGGGAGCTCACAGGCTCTCCTTATGGGCAGGGGTGGGCCATGTGAGGATTGGGCAGACCACTGAGGTGAGTGGGAGCTCAGTCAGCTCCTACCCCGACGCAGGATTCAGTCCTGAGTGAACTCTGTCCCATCTCCCCAGGGTCACTTGGGATCAGAGAGCATGAGGGAATGTATGAGAAAATATTTTGTCAGTTGTTAGTACATGGCAGTGTTGTAGTTTTTCCTCCCTGTTTCCACCTGCTAAGGCGGGGGTAAGGAGAGCCCAGATCCTCATGTTCCCCTCTTCCTGGCTCTCATCTTCACAGTCTGGTGTGCATTTCTCCCCACGCTATAGGCACCCAAAAAATTTGTTCTAATCAGCCTCATCCCACTTACCCTGTGGTCAGTGCTTGTGACTCTCAGAAGTCACGTCTGCTGCCCCTGCTGCCATCACACTGCCCATCCTCCCAGTGCGGCTCCTCAGAAGCCTCCTGTGTCCCTTCAGCCATAGGCCTGCTTGAGCGTTTCAGCTGCCCCTGTCTCCTCTGGAGCCTGAAGAGTCAGTTATTCTGGTCCTTGTTATTTGAATAACTTACTAGTATTAATTTTTATCAATAAATTATTTACTAATAAACCAAATAATTATTCACTTTAATATTAAACTATCAATTTTTAATATATGCCACAACAGTCCCAAAGTATCCCTGGTAGTTGTCAAAACTTCCTCCCCACAAATCCCCACTCTTATCTTGACTTCAGTAACCTAATTCATTTAGGAGTGTATGTTCAACTGCATGCAATTGAAATTTGCAAACAGTGCCTCCTGAAAGAGGCATTTAATTTTTTCACCTACCAAGTAATCTGGAAGTGGGCATTCCAGCACTAGTTCAGTAGCTCTGTGATGTCAAAGCACCCCGCTCCTCTCCGTACCCGCCCCCCACCCCCAGAAGGTAGCTTTTATACCTCCAGCCACAGTATTCCCATTCTAGGCAAGAAGAAGGGAAGGGTAAAAATCTGTCTCTTTATTGGGAAAAAATGGTATTTTCAGAAACTGCTCCCAGTAGATTTCTTTTTACTTAGTGTTGATCAGGATTGCGTCACATGAACACTGTAGCTGCAGAGGAGCTTGGGAAATTGAGTGTTTAGATAGATATGTAGCTGACCCCAAGAAAAATTGGTATCAGTAAGAAGGAAGGGGGACTGAAATTGGGTAGACACCTGGAAGTGACACCCTCCACCCCCATTTGCTCCTGTCAGCAGGTCCACAAAGCCAGAATTTCACCTCTGAGCATTTCCCTTGCTCTGGGACTGGTGATTCCCAAGTTTAACATTCAGGGTATGATCAGGGATTGATCCTTGAAGAACTGATATATGTTGGGCCTCCCTGGTGGCGCAGCGATTGAGTGCTGCGCTGTGGAGCTGTCGGCAACCCGCGATGAGAGTTCGACGACCGGCCTGGCCGGGGAGAATCCCACATGGTGCGGCAGACCTCTCCTGCCTCACCCGCTGCTCCCCTCAGCAGTGTGTTTCTGATCTGCCTGTTCTTCTCCCCACTCTGTCTCTGCTGCACTCTCTCGCCGCCCCACACCTCTGGCCTGTACCCCAGCTTGTATGTATAAATAAATCTTAAAAAAAAAAAAAAGAACTGATATATGTTAACCACACTCAGATCCCTGCAAGAGGGGCCAACTCACATGGTATGAGTGAGTGCAGAGGCTTAGGGATTGACAGGAAGAAGTGGTGGACAGTGCCAGTGGTGACTGCTGCCCAACTAAAGGGGCAGCTCAGCTCCTGGAGTGGGCGCCAGGGGCATCCAGGCTCCCAGTGACCAGGTCTGCCAGAAAGTCAGATTTTTTTCTTTTAGATCTGCTTTGAGGAAAAGTCTAGAATTACAGGGCTACTGCAAAGGTCATACAGAATTCTCATGTACCCTTCCCCCAGCTTCCCCTAACATTAATGTCTTACATAACTCTTAGCAAAACTGAGAACAAAGGCTGGTACCATACCATTAAAAGTGAACTAAGCAGGGCCTCCCTGGTGGCGCAAGGGGTTAAGTCTCAGCAGCCCCTGCAGCATGAGTTCAGTATGCCCCCTCCCCCACAGGAAGCTTCCCACATGGCACAGTGGACCTCTCCTGTCTGCCCCCTGCTCCCCTCAGCAGTGTCTTTCAGTCAGTCTGCCTGTTCCACTCCCCACTCTATCTCCTCTCACCACTGCCACACTTCTGGCCTACACCCCAGCTCTTGTATGCATAAATAAATAAATCTTTTTTAAAAATGTGAACTAAGCAAGCTTCATTCTGAACTTACAAATTTTCCCATTTCTGTCTTCTTTCTGGTCCAGGATCCCATCCAGCATCCTACATTATATTTAGTTGTTATGTCTCCATAGTCCCATCTTCTTAGTACAAAAGCTAGAGTTTTACATGGTCTGACCTAAGTTTTCCCACTTAACTGTAATAATTTTAAAATTATACATTTTTTGTGGTGTCTTAAAATTTTCCATGTATATTTGACTGTAAAGTTAATTAGCGTCTCCAGCTGTCTCCTGAAAAATAAAAGGATTTGAGCTAAGCTCTTCTTTTCATCTTCTACATTATAAGTTTTCCTTTTGATTTTATTCCATTTTAACTTATTTTTAGAGGTAAGATGCTTGTAGTTTGGAGGTTTTGCTTTTTTTTTAAAGATTTATTTATTTATGCATACAAGAACTGGAGTGTAAGCTAGAGGTGTAGGGTGCTGAGAGGATTCAACAGAGACAGAGTAGGGAGCAGAACAGGCAGATCTACTGAAATACACTCGCAGCAGGCGAGGCAGGAGAGGTGCTGGGCCATGTGGGAAGCTCCCTGGCTGGGGATCGAACTCCTGCTGCAGTGGCTTCGGATAGCTTCATAGTGCTGAGACTTAGCCGGTTGCATCACCAGGGAGGCCTGTAGTTTGGAGTTTAAAAGTTTCAAAAGGTACGGTGAAAAATCTCCCATCAGTGACTCTGACGGTCACTCCGCTCACCCCCAAAGGCGACAGTATACCCAGTTTCTGTGTAGCCTTCCAGAGTTACCTTACACATATACAAGCACATACAACTTTCAGTACATCTTCAGTGAGTTCTTCATTCTGCACACTGCTCTTTTTTCACATATTAATGTATCTCAGAGATGTTTCCCTATCAGTCTATAACGTCATCTTTCTTGTTTGTGGCTTTTATAGTGTTTCCACATTGAAACAGCAAACCTGGGGGAACTGGGTTACCCAGTTGGTGAGTCCTCACCTGTGCACTTAAGAATATAGGACATGACCCAAAAACAGACACATGGGAAGGAATAACAATAACAGGATGTTTTTACACAAGGAGTGAGAGAAGGGAGAGCTAAGAAAGAGAACATTTACAGGCTGCCTGTGATCTGATGCTGTTTGTCCTGCTCCAGATAGCATCTGAGCAGAGACCAAAATCAATGTCCTGTGTGCCTTATGTGGCAAGCTGGCAACTTCACAGACATGCCTCGCCAGTGGGTTACATCAGAAGACCCAGCTATAAAATTACCAAAAGCCCCAGCAGCTTAACTGCCAAAAAAGCCTCAGTTCTGCTATTTCCCATCAGTCTCGGCTCAGGGGGTGGAGTTTGGAAAGCTGCGTGGCATTGACTGTGACCACCACCCCCTGGCTCAGAATTTGCTCCTTATAGTTCCTCTTACATTTACCCCACTTTCATTTTTTGTCACCATTTTTATGGTGGTGAGAATCAGATGTCCAGATGCTGGAGTGTGGCCTCAGTGGACATATATCCCACGGTTACAGTGTATTCAAAGGAAATAACCAGTCACGGAACATTGTCCTTGCATAGCCAGTGTGGCAGAGTCCTCTGTTAGCAGAAAATAGTCCAAGCCAAAAGGAAAAAAATCTCAAAAATATCTAAGAGAGGCTACTGTTAAAATTATTTTGGTGGGGGGAAGGGTGCCTCCAGATGGCACAGAGGTTAAAATCTCAGTGCTATGATGCTTCGCCAGCCACTGTGGCCAGAGTTTGATCCCCGGTCAGGGAGCTGACCCACATGGCACAGCAGATCTCTCCTCTCTCGCCCACTGCTCCCCTCAGCAATATATTTCAGTAGATATACCTGTTCTGCTTCCCTCTCTGTCTCTTCTCTGATGAATCCTCTCACCCCCCACACCTCTGGCCTAGACCCCAGTTCTTGTATGCATAAATAAATAAAATAAATCTTTAAAAATTAATAAATAAACAAAATAAAATCATTTTCTCTCCATGTTCATCCCAATTCTACCAACTAGCACAGCAGAATATATTTGTCATTGAAATCTAATTCCAATCTACTTGGTCTTACATAAGCTCATAGGACAGAATAATCAAGTAGGATTTCTCATGGCTTTGTTGGAACTTTCCACAGGGGATCTTAGGTTGAACTCCTATTTGGCCTTTCCAGGCTTCAGGAGCCACACCACTGGAGGGTCTCACTGGATTCCACCTGAAATGTTTGTACCTTTAGGTCCATTTCCTCTTCTTGAGATTCCAAGACTTTTGTAGTTCCCAGGCCTGTCAAGGACAGTAAGCTTCCCTCCTCTCCTGGGAGATCTCTGGAGCCCTACAGGCAATGTAGCAGGCTCTTTTTTTTTCTCTGCTCAATCTCAACTTCCAGAAGGTCTCAACTGTGACAATATGGTAATTTGCTTAATAAATCCTCTATCAGTGGACATTTGAATTGTTTTCCATCTCTTACTAGTTAATAATACTGTAATGAATAACCTTGTACTATTATATCATTTAACAAGTGGAAGTAGAACTTAGGATACAACCTAGAAGTGGTATTTCTAGGCCAAAGGGAACATGCACCCATAAATTAGATATATGTAGCCAAATTACCCTCTTTAGAGCTTGTACTAATTTACCTTTCCACCAAGGGTGTATGAGATGATGTTTCCCTGTGCTTAGTAACAGCATGTCAACATTAGTTTTAATCTGATTATAAAAAGTATTTTTCAGAATTGTTTTAACTTACCTCTCTATGATGCTGAACACCTCATGTTTAAGAGACAAATTTTCCACATTTATATTTTCTATTTACATTCAAAACCTTTTGCCTGTTTTTCTGTTTGATTGCTGGTCTTTTCTTAATTTGTAGTAAATATTTTAGGAAAATTAGTCTTTTGTCTGATGAGAGTTGTAGATATTTTCCCAAGTTTATTATCCTGTTATAAGGTGTGAAGTTGGGGTCCATCTTTTTTCCAGATGACTGCTCGGTTGTCCCATACCATTTATTGAAGAATCAATCTTTTGCCTTTGAAGTGCTGTCTTTATAACATCATACAATTCCATATGTGTTTGCATTTATTTATGAACTCTGTATTCCCTCTCATTGTCTGTGCATGTGCCAATACCACACTGCTTTAATTATTGTAACTTTGCTTTAATTCATTTTACTCCTTTCCAGCTGATTCCCTCTCATGTTTACCAAAGTGCCTCTATCCAGAGCATCTGCCTTTCTTCAAGGCCTGTCTTTACACAACCACCCCTCCTACTTTGTTAAATAAAAAGAGTAAGGCCATTCTGTGTGAGCTTTAACTCCCCCCACCACCACACACCCCGTGAAACGGCTTTGTCTTTTTCTGATCCTGTGCCCTTGAACTTTTCCCCTCCCATCAATCATCCTGCTCTGGCTTCCCCTTGAATCTTTAGACTTCTCCTCAGACCTCTACCCACAGCTCACTCAAGTTTTCTCTAGTCCAAGAAACCTCTTAATGGCATTGCTACTTTCTCAAGCTAGCTTTCTGTCGTACATTTATTTCCTTGACATAATTAACAAAAAAAATTAGTCTCAGCTACCTCACTACCACTTACTCTTCAGAGTCCAGGTTTTCCTCCCAGCTGCTTCTCTAAAACTCATGTCACAGGTCATTGATGACCTCACAATGACCAAATCCAGTGGCATGTGTTGGTTTATTACCCTTAAACCCTGAAGCATTTGAGACAGTTCACCTCTCCAGAATCAGCCCTTCCCTTTGCTCCGAGACAGCCAGCTCTCCAGAGTCTCTCCAGCCTCTGGTCACCACCCTGTTGCCTGCTCTGGTGCCGCTTCCTCTCCCCTCCCTGAACATGTCGCTCTTACCTTTTGTGAACAGAATCCCTTCCTGTGTCGCATCATCAAGGATGTTCCCCAAATATGTAGATTCCCAACTCCTAGCTCTAGGGCTGAATTTTCAAACTGCCTTTAGGAGACCAACTGAAAGGTTATGATGTCAGTCCAGACAAGGGAAAATGAAGGCCTGATGGAAAGGAATGAGTAGAGGAACAGTTGACTATCAGCTGGAAGCTTGCTGCCAAGAGTGATTATACATTACAATCACCAGGGGAATTATAAATAAAGTTCCCGATGCCCAAACTGTCCCACAGACCAATCAGATGAGAATCTTTGAGGAGGGACCTAGACATCTGCATTTTTTAAAAACTCCCCAATGATTCCACTGTACTGCCAGTGTACTGCCTGGGGCAGAGTAAGAGGAAGGAGTCTCGAAGAGCTCCCACCTTCCGGCTTTGATAAAGTGATAGGTGGGCGAGTGAGTCACTAAAGCAGTATTACCAGAGGAAGGGCAGGTTTGGGGGGAGGGGGTATGTTTGCGTAGGTTGTTTGTGCCACCAGATGGTCATCCAAGAGAAGGTGTCACACAAACACTTGAATCTTCCTCAAGTGGATCTTTTCTGCTCCTAATTCTTCCAGGCCTGCACTGCTAGGGGACAGAGGCCAGTCTCAGCGTCCCAGACACCCTCCAATCCTCTCTCTTACCCCACTCCCTTGCCAACATGTCTCCTCACCATTCCTCATTGCTGCCTCTGAGACTTTGCTCATGCTGTCTCTCCCAGATGAGCTCCATGCCGTCTCCCCTGGTCAAAATCCACCCCACTCTCAGGGCACCTCCCTTCTCTTTCCTGCCAGGATGACTCCGCAGCACCTCATGATCTTACCACCTCCCACTGTGGCATTTTTGGGTTTGGAATCACCTCTTCCCTGGTGATATGGACTCAGAGGTCACCACCCTATAACCTGCCCCGGAAGGACTCCAGGGCAGAGTGCCTCTCCCCTCCCCTGATGACTCTGGCACTGAGGGTCCAATTGCAGATCTGCCATCAACTGGTGGCTTAGTAGAGCATTTATTCTTGGATCTGAGTGCTCAGTGGTCAGGGTAGGGGTTAGGAGGTGTGATGCATATCAGGGTCTCCTTGGGGAATAGAGAATTTGAAAAAGGCCCGAAGTCATTCTAACGTGGCTCTTGTAGATTCAGGAGGCTGGAAGAGCAGGGTGCAGCTGAGGAGAGAGGGGATGCTGGCACAGTGCTACATTACCCTCTCGGTTAATAGATACTGCCCTCAACCCCGGAAACCTGCCACAAGAACCAAGTGGCCAAAGGGCAGGAGAAGTGACTTGTGGTGCAAGGAGCCGGAGACTAGGGTGTCGCCGCAGGGATGAGGCTTTCCTGCTCTGAAAGTGCAGGAGCAGGGGAACCCTCTCCATGCTGTCTCCACAGATGGCAGTCCTCGAGCATGCCCCGCTCCCATCACCCTCTCATTCGCTGCATTGCCACCCCCAACCTCTTTCTGTCTCCCCTTTTGCCCAGGCTGACAGGAACTGCCCTGTAGAGGTCCATCTGCGTTCAGACCCAGATGATGCCAGAGCTATGACCGGGCCTGCAGGCGTGGTGCCGAGGGGAAATCAGCCATGGAGCAGCCACCGGAGGAAGCCCCTGAGGTCCGGGAAGAGGAGGAGAAAGAGGAAGTGGCAGAGGCAGAAGGAGCCCCAGAGCTCAATGGGGGACCAGAGTGCTCGCTTCCTTCCAGCAGCTATACAGGTGAGGAGGAGGCCCAGCCCGGCAGGAGAGGAACCCGGCCTTCCGCAGACAGCATCACGGGCCGCGGAACAGCCGAGTAGTTACGGACTGCAGCCAGACAACGTGGGTTCACACCCCTGCTCTGTTGCTCTTCAGCTGCACGACCTTGGGCAAGTTGCGCCACTTTTTTCTGTAAAACACACAGGAGCTCATGTGGACTTGGGCTTCTGTGAAAATTTTTTTTTAAGATTTCTTTATTTGTGCATACAAGAACTGAGGTGCAGGCCAGAGGTGTGGGGAGTGAGAGGACTCACCAGAGACAGAGTGAGGAGCAGAACAGGCGGATCTACTGAAGTACACTGCTGAAGGGAGCAGCAGGTGAGAGAGGAGAGGTCTGCTGCGCCATGTGGGAAGCTCCCTGGCCGGGGGATCGAACTCTTGCTGCAGTGGCTCTGGATAGCTTCGTAGGCTGAGACTCAACCTGTTGCGCCACCAGGGAGGCCCTTCTGTGAGAATTTAATGAGTGAGCATTTGTGTGTATCATCATCACTCCTCCCAGGACCACCACAAGGGGTCGTTGAGGAAGAGCAGCCGTACCTGTGATTGCTGTGATCACAGCTCATCAAACTGGTGCTGATTATATACCTCATCATTGTGTTGCATCATTATTAGGCATCAATGCTAAGCAGTTAGTAAGAATGACTGTAATTAATATGACTTTTGTGCATCCAGACAGCTTTTGACGTCTTTTGTCTCGCTTTCTGGTTCTCCTTTATTTGTCCACTACCAGCAGCACTAGAGACTTTTTTCTCTGGTACCCTGTGCTGTTCTGTTGTCATCACCATCACCATCACGTCTTTATGTTCACCGTCAAGGGCCCCCAGCATCTGCTTCTCAGCCCCTGACTTGCCCTGCTCACCGCCCTAACCCCTGCTTCTCTCCTTCTCTTGCCTGTAAGTGCTGGCACATCCAGCTGATCCCACTCCCTTCCCTTAGAGGAAACTCATCAGAGACTTCGCTGCTGAGAGGGGATCTTGCTGCTGGCCCCAGCTGGCCATGGGTGCAGGAGCAGGCCCACCCATGGGCTCTGGATGGGGTTAAGGCAGTGTGGGGGCTGTTGAAGTAGGACAGCCTCCTCTCGGATCTGCAGCTAAGATGGGCCTAAGCCTGCAAGCCATGCTGCTTTGAACCTGCAAAGTGAATTCTGGTATTTTGCAAAGGTTCATCCTCTTCATGCTAGCGTAGGGTAAGGGGAGAGCCTTCCATCTACTCTCTCTGCACACCAGTCACCTCCTGCTCACCCCCAGGGAGGCAGGACAGTCCTCGCCATTAGCATTTAGCAAGGAGGCAGATTGCCCCAGGGTCCCTCCTCTGGGTAGAGAAATGGAACCAGTGCTAACACCCCACTTCTGTCCTCTTCTCCTCCTGCTCCAATGACAAACATCCCAATCACACCCAGAAAAGAGGTCAAGGGTCTTCATGTGGGGTTGGCGAAGATTAGGGCACTTCCTTTTACTCAGCAAGTGCGTGGTGGCTGTCCAAGCAGGGGACTTTCCATTCAGTAGTGGACAAAGCCGAGGGCCTGCCCTGAAGAGCCCCCAGTCCAGGCAAATGGAACAACAGAAGCGAGGAGGCTGCTTGCTAACCCAGCCCCGCATTCCTGCAGAATTGGTCCTGACTTCAGAAGCTGTTTGCAAAGTAGATAAATGGGGCTGGGCACACGCATAGGCCTGACATCCAGTTATCTCCAGTGATAGAGGTGCAGGAATGTGCATGTGAGCAGGTCAGTGGTGTCTGTTTGTTGACTTGTTAGGAAAGGTGGTACAACTATTACTTCACTCTGTGATAGCACCCATGTTTATGTTGAGTCCAGACATTCAAATCATGGCATGGTGTCGATCTCAGCAGTGATTGTCTTGTTTTTCATAATAATGAACTCTTGGTCAGTAATGACCGTGTGTGTGTGTGCGCATGCGTGTGCATGTGTGTGAAGAGAGAGAGAGAAGAGATTGATTGAGATTGTTGGCTCACGTAATTTTGAGTGCTGGAGAGTTGAATTTCTGCAGACTAGGCCACCAGGCCAGAGACCAGGGAAGTCAAGTGTTGCAGCTCAAATCCAAAGGCAGTCTGGAAGCAGAAATCCTTCTTCCTTACTGAGGCCTCAATCTTTTTATCTAAAGACCTTTGAGTGACTTCCTCACATTATGTAGAATAACAATTTAAAAGCTAATCACATCTAAAAAATACCTTTGCAGCAACAGCTAGACTAGCATGGAACTAAAAACTGGGTACCGTGGGTACACAGCCTGGCCAAGTTGACACAGGAAATTAACCATCAGAGCCACTGTCTGCTTGTTAACCTTCTACGCTTCAGTTTCCTCAATTCTAAAATGGGGGTCAGAAGGCTACTGGAGGGGTTGCTTTGAGGTTCACATAAGATAAATGTATAAGGCGGAGAGCCTAGCACACAGTAGGCATGCACTAAAAAAGAGGTATTGGTACAAACACAGCCTTTGTGGGTAAGTCAAGTCATGGTCAAGGTCCAGCTCCATCATTTATTAAGGGCAGATTCCATCCCCCTTTGAGCTGTTTCTGCATCTTAAGTGGCCATTATTCTCTTCCAGCGTGATAGGAAATGATATGAACAAGCATAAAGACACTAACATGCTGGGCACTTAGGGACCTGGTAAACGCTGGATCTTTCTCCTTCCTCTCCACGGGTGATCAAAGTGGACGGACCCTCGGGAGATGCATGGGAGATCAGGCAGGGGATGACTGGAGTGAAGCTCAGAGGCAAGGCCCAGGGCCCGGTTGGTGGCCCTCGGGTGAGCAGGTGACTTCCTGAGAGCAGGGGAGGGGCTAGCTGGGGAGAGCGACTGTGCAGACAGCCCTCCAACAGGAAGCCCAGTCTCTCCTCCACCCAGCATGTGTGGGGAGCACCGAGGCAGGCACTCCTGCTGTGTGGTGGGACCTCTTGGAGCCTCAGTCTCTCCCAAGGAGATCATGAGGGAGATGGTGGTTCTTTTCGAACCTGTTTCCTAGAATGGGGAGCATTTTGCTGTCCTTACTTTGGGGTAGGATGTGATGATTTCAGATAAATCCTTAAGCCAGGTATTCTACCAGGAAGAAACAAACTTTGTCTTTGAAAAATGTACCCCCAAACTGCCACCACTCATCTGCCAGGACCTCCACACTGCCCTGGCCTATTTTCCCACAGTCCAGGGTACAACTCTTCCCAACTGGGGCCCTTCTGAGACACTCACCTGGATCTCTCACAATCCAGAGCTCTGATGCCTCAGTGGTCAATGAGGCTTGGATCTCATGGCTTCTTTCAGGGTCCCCAGAGTTTGTGACACCCCTGAACCCAGGGACCAACAGCAGGCCAGGAGAGGCATGAGGAGACTAGCTCTTGTTCTGAGGTCTGTGGGCCTCATGCATAGACACACACCCCCCTCCTCTGAGGTTGGGGAAAGAGAGTTAATTCCTTTACTCCTCACCATGACTCTCCTGAGATAGACACTGGTGTTATCTCCATTGTACGGGGTCAGGCTGGGTTTGATCCCAGGACACCAGTTTGGTTTCAGGCTGTATCACTCCTGAGTTGAGTTCTTATCTCCATGGCTGCCGTTTCTGAACACCTGGAAGCCAGCATGGAGGTGGTGCAAAGCCCTCCTCTGGGAGCCCAGAAGGGAATGATGCCCTTCCCAGACAACACCTTTCCTGGGTGATGGCTCCCCCACAGTCCTGCACCCCAGCCAGTATCGCCACTCTCTGCCTCATGTCCTAGTTTTCGCACTTCAGTTAGTCGAACAGCAGAGTCTGCGTCCTGCCCTGCAACACGCTGGGTGCTCCTCAGATGTTTGTTGCATGAGAAAGAGTTGCCTGTAGCAGCCAAATGATCCAAACGAGGAAGGCCCATTAAGAGAGCACAATCTGAGGTGATGGTCGCGTGGACTAGACTCGGTGGTGGAGGTGGGCTGTGGGATCCAAAGGAGCGTGGCTGGGGATGTTCTGAGTCTAGCAGAGGAGACAGGCATGCAAGCCACAAAAACACCACACCACTGCTTATAAGAAGTGTCACAAGTCGAACATGCACACAGACCACACAAAGAGAGGAGGAAGTACCGGAAGCCCTCCCTGCTCAGCTGCAGTGCAGGTCTCAGAGGGTTTTTATGAGTTACCTCATTTTCTCCCAAACCGGTAATGGGAGTCGGTTGCCTCTGTTAACGGTGCCTCCAGCCAGTGCGTGCAGAGGCTGGGACCCCCAGGCTGCTTGAGAAGGTGTAGTCCAGAGTTACTGAGAACCTGTCTCATGTCCAGCAGCAGCGCCCCCGTGGCCAGAGGTCCTGCCCTGCGGCACTGACCAGCACGCAGTAGGCTGTGTCGGGTGGCGGCAAAGGCTGCTGAGGAGAGCGATGCAGTTCCACCCTCCCAGGCTGCAAGCTCCCCCACAGCACTGTGCTTGGGAGGTGGAGGGAGACTGTGGGCTAAGGGGATAGTTGTGCCTCTTGGGGCTACACAAGGGAATGAGTGATGGGAGGGAGCTCGAGCACTGGACAGGTCATTTTAGTAACCCCGCCTCTCACCAGCCCAAAGGGAAGCAGACTGCTGGGTCTGCCACTGATCTTGTTCCTGTGCCCCGGTTCTTGTGGCCAGAATGGGGTCTGACACTCCTTGAACTTAAGGGCTCCTGGGGGAGTGGAGAAGAAGGCATGAGAGGAGTGGAGTGTCTCAGTGGGTGTGGGGGGATGGGATGCATGACTGCTTGGTGGAAAAATGGAGATCTTTTGCAGGGTGACCCATGTTGTACGGAGGTTGGAAGCAGGCCTGGAAAATGTTAGTCTGGGCTCATTCCCATGGCCGGGGTCCCCCTAAGTGCAGTTCTTTCAATAGGAGATTTGGCCCCTGCCCTGAGGAGGTCACTTGGTCATCAGGGAAGAGATCAGAGATAGCAGGTTGGCAGCAGTCTCGGCCTGTGCTGGGCTGAGAGTCAGGAGATGGGGGCTCAGGGCAGGCCCCCCTTTTCCAAGGGGAAGAGCTTATGTCTGAGTTTCTAAGGGAGAGACTCCCAGCAGTTCTTACTGCATTCAGACAGCACATATGCCTCTAGCCAGCTGCTTTCCTTGCTGACCCTCAACACCTGCTTCAAACCTCTATACTTTAACAGAAAAAACTTGGGGAAATTCAATATGCTAAAATCATGACTAATACTCATGCCCTGTCTACTCAGAAGTTCTCCAGGGGGTGGGGGAAGGGTGGTGACTGCAGAGATCTGCATATCTGCAGTCCCCACAAAGCACATCTCACACAGCCCCACGTGGGCCTCTTAGTCAGGAGAGCTACCTCTGAAGGACAGTCTAGAGAGATTCTGTCTGCTGCTTCCCTGTTGCTCTCCTCCTCCCAGAATACAGACTCCCCCACCCTCCACCACATACCCTGTCCTCCGAGTTGGTGAGTTCAGCCTAGGAAGGCTCTGACTTTCCCCCACATTATAATCATTGGGATTTCTGGAACACCTGCCTTCCGTGAGGTCCAGAGAGAATGCTTTGAAAGCTTTTTGCCATCTTCTCAGAAAACTGTCATTGACCCTGTGTTCTAGGTGGAGAAACTGACCTTGAGGCCACATAGCTCTGAAGTGACTAGCTCAGGGCTCTGTGATTCAGAATTGTGGACTCTGGTCACCTCCCTTGACCCCCAGGCCTTGCAGAATGTGAAGCCACTCCCATGTTGTGTGTCCACAGACCTTTCCCGGAGCTCCTCGCCACCCTCACTGCTGGACCAGCTGCAGATGGGCTGCGATGGGGCCTCATGTGGCAGCCTCAACATGGAGTGTCGCGTATGCGGGGACAAGGCCTCGGGCTTCCACTATGGTGTTCATGCCTGTGAGGGGTGCAAGGTATGTGCGGTGGGAGACACAGTGGCTGGCTGTAGGGGCTGTGGTCACATGGTGAGGTGACCTGCCAGAAAGATTCCCCTGCTACTGGGCAGGACCCTGACAATACCCACCATGGAATTCCTCTTGAGAGGCAGCCAGGCCATTGTGCCCATCCTTGTCCTCAGGGCTGGGCCCTGCTGGCTAGGAGGGGTTCTCTTTTCAGGCCTCCCGCTGGCCACCCGTGGTGACCCACTTACCTGGGCTCTCTGGGTTGCTGGCGCCCCCTGTGGACCAGGCTCGAGAAGACAGGGAAGACAGAACTGGTCTTGAACTGAGATCCCCCTGCAGTCAGGGCTTCCTGTGACACAAGGCTGAAAAGGGACTCTTTGAGAAAGAAGGAACATTACATTCCTTTTGCCAGTGATGCTTTAGTTGCATACCCAGCAACACTGCACATATTATTTTATTAAAGCACTACCTAGAAAATACACGGAACCAGATACATTTATGAATAAATCAAGTTAGCCGCAATACAATTTGATGTTACCAAAGAGGCTCATCTTCATGCACAATTGGACCCTTTGCACAACCCAGTGGGCAGCGCAGGCTTCTCAACCACTCTCCCTTTGTTGTGGCCTCACTGCCCCTCTTCACTGTCCCTCAGGGCTTCTTCCGCCGCACAATCCGCATGAAGCTGGAATATGAGAAGTGCGAGCGGAGCTGCAAGATCCAGAAGAAAAACCGAAACAAGTGCCAGTACTGCCGCTTCCAGAAATGCTTGGCACTGGGCATGTCACATAATGGTGAGAGCCAACCCTGGCGAGGTACAGGGGCTGCCAGCTCCACACAGCCTGAAACCAGGTTTCATGGAGCCCAGAAAGAGGTGCCCTCAGAGCAGTGCCTACCACACTGCAAGCGCTGCCAAGGTATCAGCTCTTGACTTTGCTGACACAGACCCTGAGTCTTGGAGCCAGCACAAGCTGTCCTAAATCTGTCTCCGCCAGACTGCCCAGCATCCGCCATGGGTCCTAGGCTCAGTGCAGTCACTATCTCTTCGTAGCCGAGGCTGGCTCACTCTTGCTGAAGGGGGAGCTGCTGGGCAGTGATAGCAACTCTCATGGTAATACCACTGCCAGAACCTCAGGCTCATCTCAGATGACCTGACACAGCATGAAAAGCTACTCTCAAGGCCTAGGATCCCTTTGGCCTCTTTTGGTTATTGAGGTCAGGCAGGAGCCAGTAGATGACCATATGCGTCAGCTGCCAGAAGCCAGGCACGAGTTTCCTGGAGGCCAGCCACTCTGGGGAGTCAGTGCCCTCCCCTAACCTCTAGGCCTCCTGCAGTCTTATCTTTGGATCCCTAGATCCAAAGTTCACCTTCCTCCTCTGTACCCCTTGGCATCAGACCCCAGAGTGCAGTGGCAAACCTATTGTTTAAATGTCTCTACCCACTCCACTCCCAATCTTAGAGGGTTGCAGGACCTGAGCCCTCTGTTTGCAGCTTTTCTTTGGTGATGGGATCTAGCAGGTCTGGATTTGAGCAATTCCCTCAGTCTATTTCTGCCAGGCCCCATTTCGTGGGTGGGGAGATTTCCTAGATCTCAAGGCTGACTAAATTCTTCTCCTTTCTTCGAGAGAAGCCATTTCTAATGACTACAGTTTTTGAGTGCTTACTTTATTAATACATTTATTTAATTGTTCTGACAACCTAGTGAGCTTTAAGTATTAGCCCCATTTTTCTCATGAATAAAGAAGTGAAATAACCTGCCCAAGGCCACATGGCTAGAAATCTGCCAAGCTGGAACTCAAATGCAGCCTTTGACACCAAAGACTGTCTTCCTCCAAGCTCTGCTACATCTCCAGAGGGATTCATTCACGCTGTGATTCAGAGCCCTTGTGTGTCAGGGCACCAAACAAATGAGCCAGAATCCTCCAGACATTCTGGGAAGGTTCCCTGACATTCCAACTTGCTGGCTCTAGAGTTTCTGAGGCCCTGGGCTCAGAAATGGTGTCTTCATCTTTGGCCTGTGTCCCTGTAGAGGGACGAGGCGGTTAGGGTGCTGGCCCAGGCCCAGGCTTCTCAATGACTGTCCCCCGCTCCCCATGCAGCCATCCGCTTTGGCCGAATGCCGGAGGCCGAGAAGAGAAAGCTGGTGGCAGGGCTGACAGCAAGTGAAGGGAGTCAGCACAACCCACAGGTGGCTGACCTGAAGGCCTTCTCCAAGCACATCTATAACGCCTACCTGAAAAACTTCAACATGACCAAAAAGAAGGCCCGCGGCATCCTCACCGGCAAGGCCAGCCACACGGCGGTGAGTGTCACTGCTTGGCCTGGCGGCGTCCTGGGCTGGGGCCCCGCTGCCGCCTGCCTGACTCCTAGGAGAACCGGGCCTCCTCCCTCCCCTCACATCGTGGTACAGGAAGGGGGGGATGGGGCGCACACGGGCGGGGGTCCCCAAGGCCTGGCCTCTAACGGGGCCTGGTTTTCAGCCCTTTGTGATCCACGACATCGAGACATTGTGGCAGGCAGAGAAGGGCCTGGTATGGAAGCAGCTGGTGAACGGCCTGCCGCCCTACAAGGAGATCAGCGTGCATGTCTTCTACCGCTGCCAGTGCACCACAGTAGAGACCGTGCGTGAGCTCACCGAGTTCGCCAAGAGCATCCCCAGCTTCAGCAACCTCTTCCTCAACGACCAGGTGACCCTTCTCAAGTATGGTGTGCATGAGGCCATCTTCGCCATGCTGGCCTCCATCGTCAACAAAGACGGGCTACTGGTAGCCAACGGCACTGGTTTTGTCACCCGTGAGTTCCTACGCAGCCTCCGCAAGCCCTTCAGTGATATCATCGAGCCCAAGTTCGAATTTGCTGTCAAGTTCAATGCCCTGGAACTTGACGATAGTGACCTGGCTCTTTTCATCGCAGCCATCATTCTCTGTGGAGGTGAGTGAGGGTGAGCAGGTGGTCTGGCCCGTGCAGCCTGCCCCCGGAGGCTGGAGATGGCTGTGACAAGGCTGAGCGCGTGTGGTGGTGGCAGTGGCACACGTGCCCCACACTGACTGCACATGAAGGACCAGCTTCACTTAGACGAGATCAGAAAGGAATGAACCAACATGCTAATGGGGGTTCTTCGGGTGGTGGAAACATTTTCTGTATTTCATCTCCATTTTTCAAATTATAACACATTTATAGTCACACTAATAGTGACAACGAGCTTACCTCCTAGCAGGTGCTGTTCTAGTTCTTTTTTCTAATTTATAACTCATTTGCTCCTCACCACATCCCTGTGCAGGAGGTGCTTCTGTTATCCCCTTTTTACAAATAAGGAAACTGAGTCGAGAGTGGCCTTGTGACCTGCCTATAACCTCATCACTGCTCTCTGGTAGAGATGGGAATTGGATCCAGGCAGTGAGTCTGCCACCATGATGCTGTACTGCCTAGCCAGGGGAAGAACGACATGGGAGGAGGGCCAGGACCAGGGGAGGGCACCAGAATGCAAGGTAGTTCTAGAGAGGACAGAGCTTGGGTCTGTCACAGCTGGGTCTGCTGCGTCCTGGACTAAGTCACCCACACGGGGTGGGGGAGGGAAGCTCCTCTGCCCACTCCCTCCCACACCTCTGCCCTGTGTTCCCACAGACCGACCAGGCCTCATGAACGTGCCACAGGTGGAGGCCATCCAGGACACCATCCTGCGTGCCCTTGAGTTCCACCTGCAGGCTAACCACCCGGATGCCCAGTACCTCTTCCCCAAGCTGCTGCAGAAGATGGCCGACCTGCGGCAGCTGGTCACCGAGCATGCCCAGATGATGCAGCGCATCAAGAAGACTGAGACCGAGACCTCGCTGCACCCCCTGCTCCAGGAGATCTATAAGGACATGTACTGAGAGGTGCACCTCCCAGCAGGTCTTCAGGGGCGTCAAGGACCAGCGGCCAGGTGGACAGCGCTGGGACGGGTGGCGCCTGCCCTTTTCCATTGAGCAGCCCCCGAGCACTGGGCATGGGACGAAGCAGTGAGCTCACGCACTCGTGTGCAGAAACACAGCTCTGCCTCCCGGCATTGCCTTCCTCCTCGCCCTCTGTCTTCTCCCTCTTTCTCAGTTCTTCACTTCCCCTTCTCTAATTTGGTTTTTTCCCTTCCTCTTTATAGGTTTCCTTCTTCCTCTGTCCCTCAGCCTCCCTTTCTCTCTCCCTGTCCCCATGTCTGTCCCTTTTTTTCTGTGAGACGGTTTTGTATGATTTCACCAGCAGCATAGAACAGAAACTCTGCTTTTGCCCCCACTGTCACTGGAGCAGGAGGAAGTGGGGCCTCGTCTGCTCCTGTCTTCACAGCAAAGGACGTGAGCCATCCAAAGAAACACTAAACGCTCTGGACGCAGCTTTCTGGGAGGCCAGGCTTGGCCTTGCCTCACTCCAGCAGCAGCCTCTAGTTGTGGGCCCTGGGCCAAGGGCCGGGATGCCTGTCCCGGATGGTCGCTGCCCTCCCAAGGCTGAGGCCGGCACCCCTGACCCAGCCTGCCCTGCTCAGCGGTACACCCCAGTCCACCGACACCCAACATGCTTCCATTCTCACCTGTCTTCCAGGCCAGTGTCGCTGACGGCCCCCTGCGCTGGTCGCTGGGGGGCACCACCCCCAGGCTGAAAAGAAGTGGGGTTCCTCCAGGTGGGGGCCCCCCATGCTCCCATTGAAGAGGAGTGAGCCTCAGGGAGGTGGAAGTCGGTGGGGAAAGAGTGAGCAGTGCACTCAGTGACTCCAGGCCATGGGCTCAGCCCTCCAGTAGTCCCCATCCCCGCCCTCCACCCTGAGGCAGCCACCGAGTCCTGCCTGGCTTTTGTCAGCACCACAGCCCCCCTCTCTGAGTGCCAGGGCCTCAAGTGCTGCGTTCCCCTTTCCAGCCTGGAGACGCTGGCACTGACTCGCGCTCAGCTGCAGCTCATTCCTCACACACTCCCGGAGCCGCCGCTCCAGCACGCACGCACCGCGAGCAGAGATCACTTTACCTGCAGATTCATCCCTTCCCTGAGGCAGGCGGGCCCCAGCCCGGCCTGCAGGTGGGTGGGCCCAGCTGTGACCCCGCTCCCGGGGCTGGACCAGAGCCCTTGGTGCGCAGGCATATCCTGCAGGGTCAGCCCAGCACCTGCTCACAAGGGATGGCGGGGTGAACGGGTGCCGTTACTGTCCCAGCTGCTCCGCTGGCCGCTCTTCCGCTGTGTTTGGCCCAGCTGGTTACCTGGAACCCTGCACAGCTTCTGTAACCATGACCTTGCCAGGTCCAGCACCCCCCCCCCCGCCGACTCCTGCCCCCAGCTCTACATGCTCCCAGGCAAAGTACACTCGTCCCCAGAAGAGGGACTAAAGCATACTTTGGGGTGCTGTGGATAAGCAGAAGATTGGGGAGCCCACTCAGGCGGCTTTTCCAGTGAGGAAACTGGCCTGGGGCAGGAGCGGGTGGTGAGGAACATACTAGGATCTCAGAGAAAGGTGGTGGAACACCTGGGGTTAGAGCCCACGCTCCTTCCCATAGGTCTCTTTGGCTGACCGCAGCTCGGAGGAAATACCCCAGGGAGCAGACAGCCTGTCCTCTGCCCCTGCTAGGCTGTGGCTTTCTGTACCCCAAGAATACACTACTGGCAAGATTGCTCCCTCTCCCCTCCTTCCCTGGGCTGGACAGGGATTTGCTTTAGGGGTGCTTTCTTTGGGCCAGTGCTGTGAAAGGCAAGACTGCCTGACCTCCCCCCCGTTCCCACCACCCCTGTCCATCCCCCACCCGGGTCTGGTGCTGAGGATACAGCTCTTCTCAGTGTCTGAACAAGCTCCAAAATTAAAATGTATATTTTTGCTAGGAGCCCCAGCTTCCTGTGTTTTTAATATAAATAGTGTACACAGACTGACGGAACTTTAAATAAATGAGAATTAAATATTTAAGAGTTGATTTAGGCTCCTTTCTCAGTTCTTTGTGTGTTTTTACTGTGGGCTGGTGGGACTACTCCCCCTTCTCTGTAACAGTGCTCAGAGAGAGAAATTTGCTTGGCCCAGTGAGGTTTTGGGGTGCTGGCCAGGAGGTTTGACTCTGACTTGTGGGAGCTCCCATCTTTCCCCTTCCCCTCCTGCTGTACTCACCACTCATTTCAGCAAGAAGTTGCAGAGACAGAAGATGCCATTCTTCCCCTTCAGGGAGGGTTTGCGGGGAGGGGAAGATAGGGTACAAAACGCTCAAAAGGGTATGTGGTGACAGCACATGCCAGGCTGGCCGTAAGGGTCCTAGGAGTCATCCCTTCCTGAGCTTTGGCTGGTGTGGGGGACTTGCCAATCACAGCCTGTCATTCACTCAGTTTTTTTACCACCCCCTTGAGGCAGCAGGGTTTTCTTCTCCTTAGCCAACACCCCAGTTTTCTCTCTTATTTCCAGTGGTGCCATCTTCACAGAGGCTCCAGCTCAGCAACCAGTGGGTGTGGCTGCAGCGTGACGCAAGTCCCGAGTTTGTCTAGCCAGGAAAACCACCAGCGCTAAGTATTTCACAATGCGGAGTTTACCACAGGGAACTACTAACAAAAGCACTGAAAGGTGGGAAAATTGAGATCAGCCCAACATTAGTACCTGGGAAGCCACTCACCCCCCAGGGCTGGGCAGGAAACGAAATCATCTGGAAGCTATGGTCACAACAGTGCCCACTGATACTGCAGAAAGCCAGGAGCCCAAAGCCTCATGCTGACTTGACTGTCAAACCAAAGTCTGTGCACACGTCACACCTGGGGCTGCCAGAACGCCCTCGCCACCGCTGCTGCTACCCATGGGCCTCCCCGCCTATCAAGAAGCCTGGAGCCAACTCTGCTGCTCCTGCCAGAAGTGCCATCAGAGTTGGGATGGGGGGCACTCCCTTCTTTCTGTCTTCCAGTCTGTTACCTGTACCTCCCATTGGAAAAATAACTGTAAGGGGGTCTAGGGAAGGTAGTTTGTTGGACTCCCAAACCCTGGAGTATGCAGGGGGCGGGGGGAGGGGAGAGGCACGTGGAAGCTGAGAATTGAAGCTAAGCACCAGCCAATAACTAGCACAAAACACAAACACCAGTCCACAGTGAGAAATCCCAGAAAGACCCACAGCTTAAGGCAATGGGCAAATCTGACACGTGCCTCCCTGTTTTCTCTCTCTTTTTTTTTTTTAGATTTATTTACTTTTGTATACAAGCTGGGGTGCAGGCCAGAGGTGTGGGGCGGTGAGAGGGTTCACCAGAGACAGAGTGGGGAGCAGAACAGGCAGGTTGACTGAAATACACTGCTGAGGGGAGCAGTGGGCGAGACAGGAGAGGTCTGCTGAGCGATGTGGGAAGCTCCCTGGGCAGGCAGCAAACTCTCTCCGCAGCTGCAGCTGCCAACAGCTCCACAGCCCTGCTCTTAACTCGCTGCGCCACCAGGGAGGCCCCCTGTTTTTTCTTGATTGGCCAGCTGGGCAGAGCAACCTGCACCCTGTCCAGTAACATGGGGTTCAGCTCAGCCGGGACAGTGACCATCCCAGGAGAACATTAAAGAAGAGGTGTAATGCTTAGAACAGGAGCATCTCTGAAATCAATAGCCTCGTTTATGATGGACTCCTCTGATTTGCTGGGGATAATTGAAGATTGTGTCTCAGTTGTTCTAGGCCAGTCCTCTGGCCAAAGACACAAGAATACGTGATACCAAATAACTAGATATAACTCAGTTCCGACAGGCCAAGCTATGGTTCTTGCCAGTTTTGTATTGTCACCTGGCTGCTGGTGCTACAGAGAGCATCGTGTCACCCTGGCACCTGGCATTGCTATCACTAAGTGATACCATTTATTAAGCACCTATTTTGTCCCAGGCACACACACATCACCTCTAACCCTCATCACAACTTGTAAGGTAATATCACCTGTTGTTTCACGGGTGAGGAAGCACAATAAGAGAGCTTAGGAAGCATGTGTGGGGTTACTCTGCTAGAAGAGGCGCAACCAGGATTGATCCAAGGCCTTCAAATATCTGCTTTTTATTTTATTTTTTTAAAGATTTATTTATGTATGCACACAAGAGCTGGGGTGTAGGCCAGAGATGTTGGTGGGGGTGTGAGAGGATTCACTAGAGACAGAGTGGGGAGCAGAACAGGCAGATTGAAATACACTGCTGAGGGGAGCAGCAGGCAAGACAGGAGAGGTCTGCTGCTTGGGTGAGGATCGAATTAGTGCTGCAGTGGCTGCTGATAGCTTCATGAGACTTAACCCCTTACGCCACCAGGGAGGCCCCCAAATCTCTGTTTTTTACCCATGAGCAAAACCCTGAGGACAATAGTTGGTCACCTGGTCTCTTTTTATGATGCTCAAGAAAAATCAAATATTTACACAAAAAAAGAAAACGATCTTAAGAGAATTAGAAGATAAAATATTTGCAATGATTCAATTTCTGAAATAAAAAGTTTAAGAAAATAAAGAAAATGAGATCCTGGGCTGGTAATATCCCTGGGGAGCCTGGAGGAAGGAGATGCAAAATCTGGAGGAAGGATACAAATATTTTCACAAAATTACAAACATGAAGAAAGAAGCCTGCATGAAATAGACTTAACAACTAGTGAATCAGGAGCCCGGCGGCTTTGAAAAATATATTGATTATAAATAGCAGGTGAATATGTTTTACATTGTTAAAAATATGAAGATGTTTATATCGAAAAAATATGAATGTATGTTACTACAGTATGAATGTATGACTGTTGTTCAAAATATAAAGAAGTAGATAAACATAAGAAACAATTTGCTTTAAGAAGAAAAGACAAACATTGAAGAAATGCCTGGAACTTCCAATGGAAAAAAAATTAATGAATAAAAAACAGCCAAAGGGATCATTTTTACACCTCAAGAAAGATCTGTAAAAATTATGCAGGAAATAGCACAGCGAAATCAAGTAGAAAGGAAAAATAGCAGGAAGAATTCTTAGCACTGCAGAAGGGAGAAGTTGGTACAATCAATTTGAAAAACAATTTGGTAAAATTAAATGTACTTGTGGTTCCCGGGGGGGGGCATCCTCCTGGCCCCTCCTCTTAGGAGCCAGGCACTCATTTCCCCGCTGTGAGGGAAATTGGCTGCTGAGCACACAGCTGAGGTCTTAGGCAATTGCCCTTCCTGCAGAGAACTGCCTTACCCAGAATATGCACCCCCCTCTGGGCCAAACTACATCTCAGGCAGACTCCTCCTCCAGGGTGGGACAACTTGAAGGAGGGACAACTTGAAGGACCATACTAGCTGCAGAGCTGAGGCTTCTGCAGTAACTACACTGCATTTTTTTTTTAAAGATTTATTTATGCATACAAGAGCTGGGGTGTAGGCCAGAGGTACAAGGCGGGAGGGTGAGAGGATTCACCAGAGACAGAGTGGGGAGCAGAACAGGCGGATCTACTGAAGTACACTGCTGAGGGGAGCAGCGGACAAGGCAGGAGAGGTCTGCTGCGCCGTGTGGGAAGCTCCCTGGCCAGGGATGGAACTCGTGCTGCAGTGGCTGCCCATAACTTCATAGTGCTGAGACTTAATCCCTTGCACCACCAGACAGGCCCCTCAAATTCAATTTAAAAATATCTCCTTTAATTTTTAAGTGAATTCCTCTTATTTGGTCTCTTTCCTACAAGAGTAGTGCAGTTTGATAGAGAGAGCATGGACTCTGGAGGATTAATATGGGAACTGAGTGGCACTTAGAGGTCACAGTCCCCTTCCTAGCCACCTCCCCACGCACAATGCGCCCAGCCCATTCTTCCCACTGCAGGCTCTGAATTCACCTGACCTTTATACTGCTCAAAAGACAGTCTCTGATTGGCTGATTTGCCATCATCCAATTTGGAGTGTCCTCATTGGACGGAGCCTCAGGTGAGCCCCCTCCTGGCCACTGTTCTTGGTGGCCTTTGCAGAGACATCATACTGTTCTCGTTTCTTGGGATCAGGACAGCAAATTGGCTTTAGCAACAAACAGTACAGACTACAGTGACTTTTAGTAGGAAGAACATCTTGGACATGGAGACAGGTCCCATAACCTTTTGGATGTGTCCAGAACATGATCAGTCTGGAACAGGCCTCCCTGCACACCCCACCAGTCTCATACCATCTCCTGAATACTCCAAAGGCTCCGAAGCCCCTCTGATCTCTCCACCAACCTCAGCTCCATATGTGGGGTTCACATGGCCCTGGGGTGTCAGGAGACTCCCGTCTGGCCTCTTCAGTTATAAAATCCTCCAGACACTAATGACTTCTCCAGTCCCAGGACTCCAGTCTTCCAGGTTGCTGGTCCTTGATATGAAGTCCTTGCAGAGCCCTCCCAAACCACCCTGCTTTCCTGAACCCTTCGGGTCCTTAAACTATCTCCTGGTTTCCTCCAGTAATCACTAGGGTTCCCTGAAGACTTTCATGCCCCATCACACCCGCCCTGGAGCCTGGACTGGACACCCCTAGCCCCCAGCCCCTAGCTGCACTGCCTCCATCCTCCATTCCTCCCTCCTGCAGACTGGGGGCCAAGGGAAGGGGTGGGCCTGGCTGTGGAGCCCCTCCTTCCGTTGGCCCCGCCCAGACAGGGAGAGATAAAGGTGCTGCAAATCAGCCCTGCCTGATTTTCACTAGGGGCTGCAGCTGGGATGGACCCTGCAGGGCTGGACGGCAGCAGTCGCGGTGGGGACAACAGCCCCCACTTCCAGAGGCCGCGCAGGTAGGGGTCTGGGTCTCAAGGGAATACAGAACAGGGAAGGTGGGCAAAAATTCTTTGGGGGGGGTCTGCCTGTTCACTAAAAGCACAAAAATTATCTGGGGGAGAAGGGGCTCCTTGTCCTCACCCAACATTGGAGGGGTCTAGAGGTGATCTCACACTCCCTATAGTCCAGAGGAGGAGAATAAAACCAGAGGGAGAAAGACATACCAAAGCCACACAGCTGAGTCAGGGCTAGCTCAAGGACTCCACTTTCAGGGCAGGGATTCCACCCAGCAAAGGTGTCTCTGCCCAGAAATACCAAACAGCTCACTACAGTTAAGATCTGGTCTCCTGGTCATCCTTGCAGCCCCGGGGCTAACAAAGCAACAACAATAAAAGCATGTTTAAGCAATGCTCGAGGAAATCAAACAAGTACCTTGCAGGACTTATCAGAGCCTTTATAAATCTGCCCCAGATATTCATAATGTTTGAATGGGAAGATTTCAGGTTAAACCTTACACCACGAGAAAGTCATTCTTTGGGTCCTACTGGCTGCTTCCAGGCCCTGAGAGCTCCCTGGGCCTCCATCAGACTTTCCTGTCTTCACACAAATTCATCTTGCCAACAGCTGGAAGAGATCAGTTACCCAAAGAGAACTGAAGTTTCAGTAAAAGAGGGATAACTGTGGATCTGGGGGTCTCAGCATGAAGTGGTTTTCCCAAACAGAGAAGAAAAGGTACCCAGGATACCCAGAGGGAGGCATATCAGGATGGGCATTGAGTAAAGCAGATTTCCAATTGTTCTTTCCTGAGCGGAGAGCAGGGTCAGAAAGGCAGATGCCAAGACAAAGTTGAACCCTCAAGTCTTAAAACCCTGGTCAAGGGGCTCATGTGGCAGGTTCCCCCTCTCCCCACTGTCTCCAATTCTGTATGTGTCAGCCCTATGGTACCCCCACCACCGATTGCTTATTCAGCTACTTCATTGCTGAGGGGTCCACTGATGCCTCCTCAGGTTGCTGTTCCTACCTCTTGACCCCAGAACTTGGCTTGAGAAATTCCCCAAATCCTGCAGTCCTCACCCCTGATGAGTGACTTTGGGGATTATTGGATTGAGTGAGGACACCTGCGTTGTGGTCCTAGCTCTTGTTCTGCGTTCTAGGCCAGTTACTTTATCTCTCTGAGCTGAGTCTCACATTTTGAAGAAAGAAAAAACGATTCCTAATTTTTAGGGCTTGTTCTAAGGATCACATGGAGAAATTTGATGTTTCTCCAAACAAAATGTGTCTTATTGGTATGTTAAGCAGTATGTGGAGGGGCTAACCAAGCAACAACAATAAAAGCATGTTTAAGCAATGCTGGAGGAAATCAAACAGGTTCCTTTGCAGGACTTATCAGTCTTTAGTATGTTCACATACAGCGAACAATAGACAATAGGACTCTAAGAAAATACAAAAGGAAGAGTTTTGCAAATTTACTGGATGACAAAGCCTCTAGCCCCTTTTCTTGTGTCTCCTCCAGTGGGCTGAGAGCCCCTCTGGACATACTGGGAGAGTCACATCCCAGCATGAGAGTAGCTTGCGAAGGAACTGGCATGGCGGCCTCACAGGCAGTCCTGGAAATGAACCTCATTGGTGGTTTTGGGGAAAGGCAATCCTTCTCAGAAGTCTCCCCTCTTCTCATTAGCTTTTCATTGGTGGACTGGACCCTGCAAGCCCCTCCTCTAAAGATTACTGGCTCCTCCCCTAGGAATTGAAAGACTCCTCCTCTGGACTCATCCGTCCCTGCCACACACTTTAATTACTAAATAGATGGAACTGTTGCTTTTCTTCTCTCCCACAGAAGCTCATGTATCTGTGGATAATAATGCCTATTGCTAAAAGGAGACTGGGTTCAATGTCAGTTTCTATTTTTTAATTTTTATAGATGGAAGCCCTGAGTACTCTTTTTATAAAGTTTTTAAAAAAGATTTATTTATTTATGCTACAAGAGCTGGGGTGTAGGCCAGAGGTGTGGGGTGGAGGGTGAGAGGATTCACCAGAGACAGAGTGGGGAGCAGAACAGGCATATCAACTGAAATACACTGCTGAGGGGAGC
Source organism: Scalopus aquaticus (assembly GCA_004024925.1). Taxonomy (NCBI): domain Eukaryota; kingdom Metazoa; phylum Chordata; class Mammalia; order Eulipotyphla; family Talpidae; genus Scalopus; species Scalopus aquaticus. Next base: position 43,844 of record PVIJ01006758.1, read on the forward strand.
AGCGGGTGAGACAGGAGAGGTCTGCTGCGCCATGTGGGAAGCTCCCTGGCCAGGGATAGCTTCATAGTGCTAAGACTTAACCCTTTGCACCACCAGGGAGGCCCAGCCCTGAGTACTCTTACTGGTAACGATAGAATTGACCTGCACTCAATTATTTATGTTTCCTCTGAATTAACTGCTGAAAATTGTGTAGGGGAATACCAAAAGTTACAATATAATTCTCTTACATTCCTCTCCTGGCCCTCACAGCAGCTCCCATAAAAATAACAACAGCAATAACCGTAGCTAGTAGTATTGTTATGAGTCTCTTACTCTGTAACAATATAATGATCATTGTAATAATGATTATTACTACCAGCACCTCCTCTAAGGCCCTTCATAGCCACCTTGTCTAAAGTTGGCCCCACCCTGCCAACTGTTTACTTCCATCATTTCCCATCTGCATTTGCCTTTGTTATTGGTGCCCTGTTACAGGGCCTGGGGGTGGGGGTGGGGTGGGCAAGTCAGGTCAGCTGTACAGGATTGGATCCTTTGTTTCAAAGTTTGATATTTTGTTCATTGTGTGTATATATATATATATATATATATATATATATATATATATATATATATATATATATATATATATATATATATATTTATTTTGCATTAGTTCTCCTTATGACTGAGATTTTTAGGGTGATCCCAGACATTTTGTGTCTGGGGTCAGTGCCTCTCTGGCCACCCCCGAAGCCCGCCCCTGGTGTCTTGGTTCTCTGCTCCATCACCTCAGCAAGAGCAGAGGGCTTTCACACAAGGAGGACCATGTGACTCACAATCTGGCATCTTCACCACAAGACCCAGTGCCTGTCACCCATCTTTCCTTCCCTCCACCTGCTTCTCTTCCGTGTCCCATCCTCTGCTGTCTCTGGGGAGTGGCGTGGGTTACTCTAAGGCAGGTCCGCCTGGGCTAGCAGGCCGTGCTCCCCCAGCACTAGCATTAGCCTCTGTCCCTGTCCTGCTGCCTGACCGCTGTGATTGACCGAAACCTGCTATGTGCCGGGTACAAAAACTTTAAAAGCCCTTGCAGCAGTCCTAAGCTTATAACCAAATATTGTTACTCTCATTTTGTTTAAAAGATTTATTTATTTATGCATGCAAGCTGGGGTACAGGCCAGAGGCGTGGGGCGGCGAGAGGGTTCACCAGAGACAGAGTGGGGAGCATCACAGGCAGGTCGTCGGAAAAGATTTATTTATTTATGCATACAAGAGCTGGGTGTAGGCCAGAAGTGTGGAGGGCGGGAGGACTCACCAGAGACAGAGTGGGGAACAGAACAAGCGGATCTACTGAAATACACTGCTGTGGGGAGCAGCAGGTGAGACAGGAGAGGTCTGCTGCGCCATGTGGGAACTCTCTGGCCAACGATTGGGGATCAAACTCTGTGGGGCAGTGGCTGCGGATAGCTTCATAGTGCTGAGACTTAGCCCTTGCGCCACCAGGGAGGCCCCTTGTTACTCTCGTTTTTAAGGGTAGGGAAATGAAACTTTGGGGAAGTTGAGTTACCCACCCAGTTCCCCCGCTGGGTCAACATTTGAACACAGGACCTTCTCCAGAGCCTGTGTCCTGTCATTCAGCCTCTCGCCCTATAAGGTTCCAGAAGCAGAAACTAAAACAGGGTGGCATAACTCAGATGCTCTCTTAGGAACTTTGCCCGAGGGAGCTGTCGCTGGGAGTCAAGCTGCCGTTTTGCTTCTAATGGAAAGGTGTCGCAGGTGTGCAGGTACTTCCAGCAAGGCTTCTGCTTCTATGGAGATGGATGCAGGTAAGTGACTCTTCACTCTACTGGAGAGCAGGGTGGGGGTTACTGGAAGAATCACCCCTTCACAAACCATGTATCTTCCCAGAGACTTTAATCACCCCCGCTCAGTTTCAAGTTCTAGCTGTGCATCCTAAAGGGGCTAGCCTTGTCTTCCTTGCCCTCCTCTCCCCGCACTATAGCTATCAGCATCTGCAGCCCCCTGGTCACCGGGAGTGGGGACGCCGACGTTCGGAACCACACACCAGCCTGTCAAGGCCCTGGCTGGGGCTGACCCGCCGGGGCTCCGAGCCCACCTACCTGCCTTCTGTGGCTGTGGGTTGGGACTGGACTGGGGCCTGCTGGGGCACAGAGCCTGGTATGGAGGAGTTGGCCGGCAAGTCCCAGGAGATCCGTGGCAGTTCCCAGAAGTCCCTGTCACCATCATGTGAGTCATCAGGGGCACTGCAGGTGGGCACAAGCGGACTGAGGCCATAATTCCCTCTCTGGCACTGAGCCAGGTTTTTATTTCCCTCCTTGATATTCCCAGCTAGAAGGAAGTTTTGTTTGACTCTTATTCTCTGTTCTAGAAACAGAATACCATGTTGTCTGTGGGGGTCAAAGCACCTAGTTTCAAGTACTGGCCCCACCACTTATAACTGTGTGATCTTGGCAAAGTCACTTAACCTCTCTGGGCCACAGTCTTCTCATCTACCAAAGGGCACTTAAAATAGTATTTACTTCACAGGGAGTGTGTGAGGGGGTGATGGTGCTTAGCACAGATCCTGGCACAGAGTAAACACTAAATAAGGTTTAGTGTTGTTTTTTTTAATTATTCAGCACTGTCCAACCAAAATACAAGTCACAGATACATTTTTTGTAACAGCTTTATTGAGCTATAATTCATAAACCAAAATACTCACCAATTTAAAGTGTACAGTTCAGTGTAATATAGTTTGTGCAAAGCTGTATTAACATTACTGCAAATTTTAGAAAATTCTCTTTACCCCCCAATAGAAACTACTCATATTAATTCTTCACCCACTATCGCCACACCATCACCCCACTAATCTAATTTGGTAACCACTTTTCTGTCTCTGTGCATTTGCCTATACTGGATATTTCATTATAGTGGAGTCACATGACATGTGGCCTCTTTTGTGTGTTTGACTTCCTTCACTGGGCATATTATTTTCTAGTTTCATCCACATTGTAGTCTGTATCAGTATTTCATTTCCTTTTTATGGCCGAATGATATTCCATCGTATAATCCATTGTGCTTTTGTTTTATCCATTCATCAATTGATGAATGGTTATTTTGCATTGGGGCAATTATGAATAATGTTTCTAGGATCATTGATGCATAAGTTTTTATGTGGACATATATTTTCATTTCTTTTTTAAAAAAAGATTTATTTATTTATGAATACAAGCTGGGGTACAAGCCAGAGGCGTGGGGCGGCAAGAGGGTTCACCAGAGACAGAGTGGGGAGCAGAACAGACAGACAGAAATACACTGCTGAGGGGAGCAGCGGGCGAGGCAGGAGAGGTCTGCTGCGCCATGTGGGAATCTTCCTGGCTGGGCGTCGAACTCGCATCACCGCTGCCGACAGCTCCACAGGACAGTGCTTAACCGCTGCGCCACCAGGGAGGCCCTATTTTAATTTCTTGAGTATATTCCTAGGAGTGGGATTGTTGGATCATGTGGTAACTCTAATATCTTGAGAAACTGCCAAACTGTTTTTCTAAAGTGGCCATACCACTTTATAATTTACATATATAATTTCAATCTTTGTAGTAGTCACATTAAAAATAAAAAGCAACAGATGAAATTAATTTTAATAGTATATTTAACAACAGTTCAAAAACCATAAACAGGGCCTCCCCGGTGGCACAGTGGTTAGGCGCTGCGCTGTGGAGCTGTCAGCAGCAGCTACGCGAGTTCAAGGCCCAGCCGGGGAGATTTCCGCATGGCGCAGCAGACCTCTCCTGCCTCGCCCGCTGCTCCCCTCAGCAGTGTGTTTCCATCGATCTGCCTTTCTGCTCCCCACTCTGTCTCTGGTGAACCTTTTCGCCGCCCCACACCTCTGGTCTGTACCCCAGCTTGTATGCATAAATAAATAAATCTTTAAAAAAAACACAAACAATGTATCAAAAACTGTTTTGAATATTATCAATATTATAATTTCAGCATGTCATCAATAGAAAAAGTTATTAACAAAATATTAGTCTTTTTGGCTACTAAGCATCAATATCTCCTGTGTGTTTTATGTAACAGCACATGTCAGTTCAGGCTAGCTCAGGTTCAGGATGAGCCACAGGTGGTGAGGGACTGCAGTATTCGGCATCACAGTTCCAAAAAGCTATGCTAGAGACTTGAGTGTCCTGGGGCAGCCTTGCGCCCCCACAGAGCTTTGCATGGAACAGATGCTCAGTAGATGCAGCATGAATGAGTAAATGAATGAACGGATCCAGTTTTCCCCAACAGCTGCCGAAGGCGATCTCAATTACTCCCAGGAATCTCAGCCCATGACAAACCCTGTGGCCCCACTTCAGAGCGTGGATCTTGAGGTAAAGCAGGTAGTGGGGAAGGTCCATGGTGGACTTCTGGGGTACCCAGACCTGCGGGAGGAGGGCTGTATTTGAGGTGGGAGATGTGGTTTAACCCTGCCTGGGCCTGCAGAAGGAGCAGGACAGTCGGGACGTTGTATGTGGCATCTGCATGGACAAGGTGTGGGACAAGCCAGAGGCAGAGCGGATCTTTGGCATCCTGCCCAACTGCACCCATGCCTACTGCCTGGGCTGCCTGCGTACCTGGAGGAAAAAACGACAGGGCTTCCCGCTGGATGTCATCAAGTCAGTGTCGTGGAGGGGCGGACAGGGAGGGTGGGAGGCTACCCAGAGAGGGGAGGACCCTATGGACTTTTGATTATTCTTCCTCACCCCCACTACACAGGTCCTGTCCCCAGTGCCGTGTCCCTTCCAGCTATATCATTCCGCAAAAGTTCTGGGTGAGCAAGGGGGAGGAGAAGGAGCAACTCATCAGGAATTTCAAGGCTCGGACTGGGTGAGGCTGGCAGGGGAACTGACTGGTGAGGGAAGAGGGAAAGACAGCCCCTATCCATTTCAGCTCAGTTACAATTCCCTGCCTAGACTCCCCCCTGGACGTTCAGAGTGATGGAGTCGGCAGGTATAGGTGTGCTATTGTAGAAACCCCTGTAAATAATGGTGAGCGACTGAGATAGCAGCCGAAGAGCGAGGCCAGACTTCTCTTCAAACTTGGCTCAGGATTGTTGTAGAGCAACTGTGGTGCTTTCGAGATGGTGAGAAGGTCTCCTTGGCTTTTATTTCTCATGTATTGTTTTTTTTAAACAGGCAAGTAAATTGATATGAACACATATTCTTTGTTTAGATGATCTTTGAAAATCTTCCTCAGAAAGAGATTAAAGGGCAGTCCTTGGCAATGTGGAAAAGTTAGATAGGTTTTAATCCCTTGGGGGAGGGTAGGCATTAATTCAAATCTGGAATTAACTACAACTCAGGTTCTTCATTCCACCTCCCCAAAGGGTTTCTTACACTTGACATGTGCAAAGCATATTTATTTATTTTATTTTATTTATTTATTTTATTTATTTTAAAGACTGATTTATTTATGCATACAAGAGCTGGGGTGTAGGCCAGGGGTGTGAGGGGTGAGAGGATTCACCAGAGACAGAGTGGGGAGCAGAACAGGCAGATTGACTGAAGTACACTGCTAACGAGAGCAGTAGGCCAGACAGGAGAGGTCTGCTGCGCCATGTGGGAAGGTCCCTAGCCAGGGATTGAACTCACTCTGCAGTGGCTGCTGGTAGATTCATAGTGCTGATACTTAACCCTTTGCCACCAGGGAGGCACCTGCAAAACATATTTAAGTAAAGGGAAGGGTGCAGAAGAAGGCCTTGACTGAACCTGAGAGATACACTATCTCATTGAGCAGACTCTTGGATTTTGCCTATGAACTGAAACAGCTGCATCAACAAAGATGCTAAGGGAAAAATGCGAGTTCCACAGAGTGGCAGGTATTTGAGGTGGGTATTGGAAGAGGAATAGGGGCTTCTTAGGAGGAGGAAAATGAGAGCAGTCCAAGCAGAGTCAAAGTAGAGGCACCTTGGCAGCTGGCACACCGCTTGGGAGTCTTCCAAAGTCGTCTAGGCCCAGATCTGATGGGAGACCAAGTAGGTGAATGAATTGAATGAAAGAGGAACTTGCTATCCTCACACTGCAGAAAGAGAGAGTCAAACATGGACTACTTGACTTAAGCGGGGAAGTGGGGCTTGAACCCTGGGTCTTCTGACACACAGCCTGTACTAGAAGGAACGGTGGGGAAGACATCAACTTGGGAGGAAGAGGGGCCAACTATGGGTGGCCAGCTGACTATGAATTTGAAAGGGAAATTTAAGATGACTAATGTTCCCTATATTGGGCCGCAGGACTGGTACTGCCACCTGAGAGCTGGTGAGGGAAACTGGAGGCATCTCAACAGGTTGCTTATGGGGTCTTTGTACGGTCTCCGATGGAGGGGGGCCTGAGGCTAAGTTTGGTCAAGGGGCAGAAGAACAAGGAGGGATAGCAATTTAGATGGATTCTCAGGCTCATGGAGTGGGTGTCAGGGGGACCCAGTGGTCACACTGGGAGGGCAGGAAGTGGGAGAGACTCAACTGTGGTGGAATCCAGCAGAGAGTGATGATGCAGGAAAAAACTATAAATATGCACTCGACTCTTTCTCCCTTCTCATCCAATCTTCAGTTCAAGAGAAAGCTGGTCTTAAGTGGGCAACACTTAAGTTGTGGCACATTTCCCTGTATCTGACCTTTTACAGAGTGAAACTAGAAATCTCAGAAGTGGGAAGCTTCTTGATCGAATTCATTAGCTGGCCTAGTGCCAAATCATAAGACCAACTCTCAGAACAGCATACTGTTATAACTTGGTTACAGAGACACATTTTAGGGTTAATCTTCCTATCCCCTCACCTTTGGTGGTTCAAGAAGGAAAGGAGGGTCCCAGGGTCACTTGCCCGAAGAGACAATTTGAAAGTTGTCTGAACCTGAAAGGCAATCCTTAAATTACTTTACTGCCACCTGCTGGAAAACAGTTGTAGTAATGTCAAGTCTCTGCTTGATTTCTAGTCATGACTTTGTGCTGTGTGCAACCACCTTAACCTTGCCTGTTAGCCTTGAGTGCCCTTGGTCCATGGGGCCATCGTGCTTGAAGGTCATGGTCTTCTCTCTTGCCTTTCACAGACAGATCCGATGCCGGTTCTTCATGCGAGGGAATGGCCATTGCCCCTTCAAATCTGACTGCATTTATCTGCACCAGCTCCCCGCTAAGGCCCCAAGCTCTGGTCCTCCCCGGCCGGAGAGAATGCAGTTGGCCTCTGGGAGTAAGGTGCGTAACATCATGGAAAGGAGGGCAAAAAGGGCGGTGCTGGTCATGTCTTCTAATAACCGTCATGTCTGCTCAGAAGTGGCACCTTCGTGCTGTGCACAACCTACCCCAACAACACATCAGCCTTGATTCTCTTGTTCCTGGGGCAACTGATGGGTTTTCACTGATTTTTTTTTTTTTTTTCTGTACTCTCAGGTGCTGGGCCCAACCATGTTCTCAGGAGGCACTGAGCAAGAGGACGAAGTGTTCTTTACAGACTGTGTCCTGACCATGGCCTTCTGTGGTTGACATTGAACTTTTTCCATGATCTTAACAGTTCTTACCACAGTCTCCTGTAACCAGGATCAGTGTGGGGGGGAGAAGGGGCTGAGGGACAAGGGTTGCTAGGTGGTAGGTCTTTTCCCTTCTTGGGACTGGTGGGGGATGAAGGTAGTAAGCCAGAATACCCCATGAAATGCAGCTGGGAGCATGAAGAGGGGAGGTGGTTCTCTCGGGAAAGAGGGAGGCTTATCATGCTCTTGCCAGGGCCTTGTTTTTTAATTGTGCTCTTTTGTAGAAGGATTCTGAAAGGAAATCAATAAATTGCACCTAAGCCATGACTGTTGGTGTCTGAAGAGTGGTCTGCTCACAGCCCTGATCTCTTCCCCCTGCCCTCCTCCCTTCCCCCGCCCCAGTTGCTTTTGCAGTCGATCTGTTGCAATATCACTTATCACTTGGGTCTAGAAACTTCACCTTTATTCACAAGAGAAAGAGAATGAAAAGGGCCAATAACCTTGTAGTAATATGAAAATAGTAATGACCTCACAGATGCAAGGGTTGGGTTTGGAGGATTTGTTCAGGGTCCTTGCACCATACTTAGAACTTTCTTCCTCCTACATCTTCTTCCCAGTGGCTGGAACTTCCTGGGTATACTCCACAACTAGACGGATGGGTGGGGCATCCCAGTCTAGTTAACAATCTTGACCATGCCCAGTACCTGTTAGAGTCTGCCTTCCCATCCCCAGTGGTTGATCATTTGAAGATCAAGAACAAGGGCCTCCATGGTGGCTCTGGGGGTAAAGTCTCAGCACTATCAAGCTATCGGCAGCCATTGCAGCATGAGTTCGATCCCTGGCCAGGGACCTGACCCACATGGCGCAGGAGACCTCTCCTGTCTTGCCTATTGCTCCCCTCAGCAGTGTATTTCAGTAGATTCCTCTGTTCTGCTCACCATCCTGTCTCTGGTGAATCCACTCAGCCCCCGTACCTCTGGCCTACACCCCAGCTCTTATATGTATAAATAAATAAAATAAATATTAAGTAAAAAAAAAAGACCTAGAGGGGCCTCCTTGGTGGTGCAGCAGTTAAGCACTGTGCTGTGGAGCTGTCGGCAGCGGTGACACGAGTTTGACATCCAGCCGGGAAGAGTCCCACATGGTGCGGCAGACCTCTCCTGCCTCGCCCGCTGCTCCCCTCAGCAGAGTATTTCTGGTGATCTGCTGTTCTGCCCCCCACTTTGTCTCTGGTGAAACCTCTCGCCATCCCACGCCTCTGGTCTGTACCCCAGCTTGTATGTATAAATAAATAAATCTTAAAAAAAGTGTATGTTTAAAAAAAAAAGACCTAGAACATCTCCTACCAAGTTAGACCCACTTATCTGAGATATAGGTGTCTGGGAGAAACTTCTTTCCTGTCTCCTATTTTGGCCTTTGCAAAGTAGACACTATTTAGGAAATACTCCTTATTCTTTTTCATTAGTTCTCTTGAAGACATTTTGGGGGAAAAAAGAAAATCTTGGATTGAATGGATGTCAGCTCAAAGTCAAAATACTCCCATGGCTTTCCATACTACTGAGAGTGAAAGCCAAAGTTCTCTCTGAGACCTCCAGGCCTCAGGCATTCTGGCCCATTACCTCTCTGATTTCACCTCATTACTCCCCAGCCTGTGCGCTCTGCTCCAGCCACACTTCTGATTCAGGACCTTTTGCATTTTCTGTCTCCTCTGCCTGAAACGGGGTCCCACAGCGCTCTTGCTCCCTTATCTCCCTCAGGTTCATCTTGCCTGATCATTCTATTTAAAACTACCTCACCCTATCTCCCTTCCTTGCTATATCCTTCTTGAAGGTATTTATCACAATTAAACATTCTTTTGTTCATTTATTTAGGTGTCTGTCCCGGCTTGAGTGACAATGAGGGCAAGGGTCCCCTGTATTCACAGTCCCTAGGTGCTCAGTAAAGATTTACTGAATAAATGAATGTGTGTGCAGAAGATGGGAGGATGGGAATGCAAGGTGGCACCTAAAGCAGGGTTTACAGGGCTCTCTCCCTTTCCGCCTTTTTCCTACTCTCTGCAGTGACCCCACCCCCACTCCCACCCCTAAACCTTCCCTGGAAGCTTGCCTCCGTCAGATTTCCTTCAACTGAAATCCTAAGAAGTGGAGTCACTCCTGCCTCCCAGACTAGGGTGCTTTTCTGGAAATTCACAGTAAGACCTTTTACCATATCGGTGACAGTAGGTTTCATTGCAACCCCATCCTCAGGGGCATTTGTACATCAAATAATAATTTTGGAGAGGACTGAAACAGAATGATAGCACTTAATAATCTGTGAAAGAGATGAAGTTAAAAAGGGAAGGTAAATAGTGATCAAATCCTATAGTAAAACCAATCTCCAAGCAACAACGATGTCAGCTAAAACTAAATGCAAGTGCAGTTTGGGCCTCCCTGGTGGTGCAACAGGTTAAGTTTCAGCAACTATGAAGCTATCCTCAGCCACTGCAGCCCTGGTTAGGGAGATTCCCACATGGTGCAGCAGACCTTCTCCTGCCTTGCCCGCTGCCCCCCTCAGCAGTGTACTTCAGTAGATCCGCCTGTTCTGCTCCCCACTCTGTCTCTGGTGAATCCTCTCACCATCCCACATCTCTGGCCTACACCCCACCTCTTGTATACATAAATAAATAAATCTTTTTTTAAAAAGCAAGTGCCGTTTGGATCCCAAAGTTCAATACGATCCCTGACATCCATTCTGCAGCCTGCACGTCAGGGAGCTGTGGAGAAAGGAAGACGGTTCAGGACCCCACGTCAAGCACCGCCCCGCCCCACTCCACCCAATTCTCTGACCTGATCCCGCCCACAAGCGAACCTCTTTAGTTCTGGCTCCGCCCCAACCCTTACCCCGCCCACTCTGCAGTACACACTCGCTCTTCACCCCGCCCCCTTACTCCTACTCTGGGCTGTCCCTCCAGACCCCGCCCCTTCCGCCCGCCTCACGTCCGGTCCCACCTCCTACCCCTCTGGATTTCCTTTGCCTGAGCGCGCATAATTGCAAGGCTATCGGGTGGCGGGACTGGCGGTGGTTTGTTTCCCGGTTTGTAGAGGACCCGGGAGGAGGCCCGACGGTGCAGGCCTGCTGCATTTCCCTCTGCTTGGAGCTGAGCCCCGAAACCAGAGCTGGGGGGCGGCGCGGCATGGCGGCCCCAGAGGCACCGCCCGCAGGGGCCGAGGGCGCCGAACCGGCGTTTTGGGCTCAACTGGAGGCCCCCATTCGCCTCCTGCTGAGGGCGCTGCAGGCCGGGCCCGACGGGGCGCGGCGCGGCCTGGGGGTGCTGCGGACGCTGGGTAGCCGCAGCGGGGAGCCCTTCATTTGGGACCGCTTCCTCGAGGCGCTGTGCCAGGAGGAGCCGGTCGTTGAGGGCCCGGACTGCCGCCTGAAGCTGTAAGTCGTCCCGTCCTCCTGGTTGGCGGCTCTGGATCCGTGTTTGATCCCCCACAGCCGCGCGAGGCGGTGCTGGCGCTGTGCCCCTTTTAAAGATAAGCAGAGACTGAAAGGGGCTCATTACTTCCCCACAGCGAGGGTTCCCCGCCGCATACCCAGTGAGGGCTGTCCGGCAGACTTTCGGGGAGCGCCCACTACTTAACCCCCGGGCCAGGTACCTAGACGTAGGACACACCTTCTATGGAGTGTAAATAACGTGAGTCTGCCGACAGAAGTCAATTCTGATCACGAGTTCTAGCTCTTAAAAAAACGAACTCCAGTGTAGGTACACTTACGTATAAAGTGTACACGTGCTAAAATGTGTACATTGTGAGGTATTTAAAAACAAATGAAAACGTGATAAGTCTCGTCTGGGTTTATATTAATTATTCAAAGTATAACATTTTAGGGCAAGATCACTTTCTTTAAGGGCAGTGTTCTTGAAAATTTCCAGCCTTTTGGGTGACTGAACTTTTTTCCCCTCACTGACAGTTTGTACCAGCAGAAATGTCAGTTCTGCCACTTTCTTATTTGGTTGTGCTTCTGTTGGCATTATTTTCACTTTCTTTGCAACATGGTTATAGGCCATGTGTCCATTCTGTGAGGGTTCGTTTTGTTAAAAAGATATACTATAGGGCCTCCCTGGTGGCGCAAGGGGTTAATTGAGTCTCAGCACTTTGAAGCTGCCAAATCCCATCCCTGGCCAGGGAGCTGACCCTCATGGCACACAGCAGACCTCTCCTATCTCCCCAGCTGCTCAGTCAACAGTGTATTTCACTCAATCTGCCTATTCTGATGACTCTCACCCCCTTTCCCACACACCTCTGGCCTACACCCCAGTTCTTGTATGCATAAATAAATCTTTTTTTAAAAAAGATAATATACTATCCATAAATGCACGTAACTATCATAGGTTAACTAACAAACTGAAAAGAACGAGATGCTTCAAGAGTAACGTGCCACTTGCAGCTTCTAGATGTCGGAAGAGCTGGCTCACTCTTGGATATCCCTCCTTCAGAAATAGACTGAAGACTGAACTACAAGGAAAAATCCATATAGTAAATATTTGTAATGCTTAATTTCTTATGTTTCAAATAAATAGAAATAGGATTTCCAGTATTTTCTTCCCACATTCCTTTCAAGGGATGGATCAGGAGAACAATCTGAATCCCTAAATTGGAGAAACTTGTCTAGCTGTCAGAGTTTGGAGTGAAGGGGGGGAGATTTTATACTTTTAATACTTATTCTAATGAGGGGGCCCACACACACAAATAGTTAAGCCTTTGGAGTAGGATCTTCCTATTTGTTTCCAAATATCCTCTACTACAGATTGCCCATCTTTTTAATGATTAGTTTTCGCTCAGTGTTTATTTTCCACAAAGAAATAAGTTCTCTAAAACACCTGTATGTAATGACAAACAGCCTTGCAAAGTCATGTGTAGTCAGAAGTAGAGGCATGATGGGTGGTGGGCTAGTCGCACCCAGGATTTGCCACACCAGCAAATCTCAGGTCACACAGCATCTGGATTCACATCTTTAAAACATGCAGTCGGCTATGTCGCTCTGTCCTTAGCAGTCCTTCTTGCTCTCTGGATGCTTATTCTGAGACAGTTAATCCACCCCAAGTGCCTCTTGTGGGCTACTGCTGTGTGGGGGCTGGCTCCCAGGAAGGAGATGCTGCCCCTACCCCTCAGGAATGCATGTTCTTGAACATCAGAACAGGGCAGATGAGTAACACTGAGTTCCAAGAAATCAAGGGAGCACAGATCTCTGGGCCAAGTGTTACACGTCATCTATTTTGACATAAAGGAGTTTTTTTTTCTTTTTACATAAAACAAGCATGCATCTTTAAAAAAAAAAAAGATTTATTTATGCATACAAGCTGGGGTGCAGGCCAGAAGTATGTGTTGGGGGTGGTGGTGAGAGGATTCACCAGAGACAGAGTGGGGAGCAGAACAGGCAGACTGACTGAAATACACTGCTGAGGGGAGCAGCGGGCGAGACAGGAAGGGTCTGCTGCGCCATGTGGGAATCTCCCTGGTTGGAGATGGAACTTGTGCTGCAGTGGTGCTGGATAGCTTCATAGTGCTGCTACTTCCTCTGTTGCACCACCAGGGGGGCCCAGCGTGAGTCTGTTTTAGAGTAGTTTCCAGTGTGAATTTTTGAGCTGAAACAGGAGATGGTGAAGAAGAGCAGGGCCTAGCACAGAGTAGATACTCAAAGAACATGTTGCGTGACTCATGCTATTCCCCCTCTTCACACTGACAGGCACCACCTCCCAGCCCCCCTGCCTGGCGCCATCTGGCCCCCCATCTTTACTCCAGTCTGCCCTATGCTTCCTTTAAGACAACTTAACTTCACTCTTCCTCCCAGGAAACCACTGCTGCTCCGACTGCCCCAGTTATGCCAGAGGAACCTGATGGCCCTATTCATGGCTGTTCAGCTGTCGTTGCCTCCAAGCAAGCTCCTCCCTGTGCTGCAGATTGCTCAGCAGGACTCCTGCCCTGACCCTGACGTCTGGCTCAGGACCCTGGGGGGATTGCTGCGAAGAGATCTGGGGCTCGGGTTCTCCACTGAAGGAGCGTCCCCACTGTCTGAAAGGTGCCAGAGTCATCTCCAAGGCCTGTGTAGGCAGTTGGGCCGAGGTGGCAGGAGATTGAAGCTGCCCCAGGCTCCACACCCCGAAGAGGAAGACGTGAAGGACTCCCAGCGGCCTGGGAAGCGCAGAAAGGAGCCAGACGCTGGGCCTGGCGGTTCTCAAGGGGAGAGGGCTCCCAAACGGTTCCGTTGTTTGGAAAGGGAAGAAGGTCGTGAGGAGAGAGCTAAGCAGGAAGCATCGGAATCCCTGGCAGATGGAGAAAGGACATCACCTGTGAAGGAGCCGCCTGTCGTGGGGGCGGAGCCCAGAGAGGCTGGCCAGGGCCTGGGGGATGCTAAGGGCACAGCTGCAACTTTGGAGTTGCCCAAAGCCATCCAGGTATTAGGGTGGGGAGACGGGCTTTAGATGGAGTGATCCTTCAGGGGTGGGGGTTTATCAGGGCAGAAGATGTTTGGGACACTTTCCCAACTGGGGTGACTCATCCCTGGAGCAAGGGAAGGTGGGCAGGGTTCAGGGAAGGTAGTTACACTCCACCTCCTCTAAGGAAGGCGTGGGGTAGCCACTCCTGGAGGTGGCAGACCCTTAGCCTAATGATCTAATGTGGGGCTAAAGGGCTCCTGGCCAGAGGAGAGGCTCTGGAGCCACTCCCGCCACCCATGCTGGTAGCCAGCCACCCCTCCCCGCCTGAGGCCTGGGTCTGTCCCATGAGGGTGGATGCAGGGAAGCTAGGTCAACGGAGCTGAGCTGACGTGGGGCTTGTCTAATTTGAATTAGGATACAGGCTTCATGTTCTGGGCTCTCTTGAATCATCTTTGCCCACTAGCTCCCACTGAGCTGGGCCCTTCTCAGGAGAGGGAGGCAGGACTGGGCTTGCGGCCACGCTGTGGGGGTAGGGCCTTGGTAGTGACTGTGCCCTCCTTTGCAGGACCTGGTTCCCAGGCTGCAGCAGCGGCTAAAGACCTTCAGAGAGGTGACCGGCCCCACCCTGCTCACCAGAGCCCGTCCGCTTCTGCCTGCACCCCAGCCATGCCCAGAGAAGCCCCAGTGCAGTGAGGCTCCGGCTGTGTGGGGCTGGGGGTGGGGAGGGGGAGTAAGCTCTGAGGACAGTCACTGCAGGGGCTTTTCTTGGTCCAGGTCCAGGTATGTAACTCCAGACAGGTTTCCTCTGCTGGCATTTCCAGGGTCCTTGGTCACCCTCCTCTGCCCGTCTAAGGGGGTGTGGGCGGGACTCCATGACTTAGTGTGATGCGCAGCAAGCGCTGATGTGGGATTTATCTTCCCAGGGGTTGGAAGGTGCCCCCCCAGTTGAGCTGCAGCTTCTCCATGAATGCAGCCCCAGCCAGGTGAGTCCAGACAGACGGCCTGGCCCTGAGCATACAGCCCCTCTCCCCAGCTTTTTCCATTTGCGTTTGTGTTTCCCTGCCTCAGTGCGAATTTAGGGAGGGACTTTTGTCGGGGTTTTGGTCTCAGGTGCTGTGATCACCCTAAGTGGTTTCCTTTAGCCCTGGTTCCTCTAGGACAACTTTCCAGACTTTCCTTGCCCTGCCTCTTCTGCCCAAGTGCTTAAGACTGTCGCCAGCCCAGCAGGGACAGTCTGAGTGTCCCCATGTCTTCCTTCCTGCTCGGCAGATGGACCTGCTGTGTGCACAGCTGCGGCTCCCGCAGCTCTCGGACACCGGGCTCCTGCAGCTCTGCACCTGGCTGCTGGCGCTCTCACCAGACCTCAGCCTCGGCAATGCTACTGTGCTGACCAGGAGCCTCTTTCTTGGGCGGGTAAGTGCCAAGGACCTGTAGGAGGGGCTGAGCCCTCAGCAGGGTGGTGCCTGGGGGTGGGGGTGCAAGTGACTCTCCTGTCAGGGCCTTCTGAGGAAAGGGGATGGCGTGGACCCTTTAAATATCATCTCACTCCTTCCTCTTGGGCCCCAGACCCCTTAGAAGCTGATGAAAGGGCTTTTGGGGAGCTGGAATGAGGTGCTTAGTGTCCTTGCAAAGGCTGGGTCCTTGTAAGTCCTAGATAAAATAACCTTTTTTTCCCCTCTGTAATGTGACTTACCATTTGAACTATGGGTCTGACAGACATTTATGAAGGGAAGAATAAATGAATTAATGTTTTCCTCCCTGTTGATTATAGATTCTTACCCTGACTTCCTCAGCTTCCCGCCTGCTCACGACTGCCCTGACCTCCTTCTGTGCCAAGTATACCTACCCCTTCTGTAGAGCCCTCCTTGGCCCTGTGCTCCAGGCTCCAGGAATAGGTAATTCTGAAACCAGCCCTAGGCCTGGTAGTTCTGCCCTATGTTCCCGGCACCCTTCAGCTCAGGGTGGCCCTGGCAGAAGTTGGGTGTTCAATAAGTAAAGATACCACTCGCTTCCCTGATAGTGACCCTAGTCCCATTCTCTCCCGCCATCTGCTCCCAGACTGCCCCTGCTCTCTCCTCCCCAGGTCCAGCTCAAACAGAGTTACTGTGTTGCCTTATGAAGGACAGGTCCCTGGAGCCAGACACTCAGCTTCTAATGCTGGGGTGAGTGCACCAGCTTCCATGCTGCCCATTCCCGCTCCTCCCCTGGCCAGGCCTGCTCCTGGTACTCTGGGGTTGAAGCTGGCAAGGCACCAGGCCCTGGCCTGAGAGACGGGCAAGTGACATCACAGCCAAAGCCCCCCAGCACTGTTACCTGATCTTGGCTTATACCTTCTCAACTAGCCCCGTGCAAGTTGCCATCCCGTGCACATTCCCAAACCATACCCCCGTCTTTTCCAGGTCTGCCCCTGCTGCTGTGGGGGTTGCTCTGAGTAGTTCACAGTGTAGCTGGAAAATGGCGCGGTGGTTAGGAGCACTGGTGCTGGAGTCAAACGGACAGAGTTTCAGATCTCAACCTCATCTTTTATTGAACTGAATCCCTCAGCCCAGGAGAATATGGAATATGAAACATGGGGATGACACTCTGTAGGATTTTTCTGATGTTAAACATGCTAATACAGGGCCTCCATGGTGGCCTAGGGGTTAAGTCTCAGTGCTCCCACCCCTACGGCCTGAGTTCAGTCCGTGGCCAGGGAGCCATGGATGGCGCAGCAGACCTCTCCGCTCTCATACGCTGCTCCCCTTAGCAGTAGATCCTCCTATTCTGCTCCTTAATCTGTCTCTGGTGAATCCTCTTACCCCCACCCTACACCTCTGGCCTATGCCCCAGTTCTTCTACACACACACAAAAATCCACATTAAAAAAAATGCTAATACATAGACCTGGGCACAATATTCAGCACTTAGTAAGTGTTCACAAATTATTAAATTGGTGTTAAATTTAAGTATTAAAATTGGGGATTCAAGATGCAGACATGGAGAAACAATGAGTATAAGACTCCTTTGGAGACCAACGTGAGATATAGAATGCTAAGTATGAGAAGGGACAGTCTCAAAAATAATAGCAGGGCCTCCCTGGTGGCATAGCAGTTAAGCACTGCGCTGTGGAGCTGTCGGCAGCAGTGATGCTAGTTTGACGCCCGGCTGGGAAGATTCCCATGTGGCATGGCAGATCTCTCCTGCCTCGTCCGCTGCTCCCCTCAGCAGTGTATTTCCATCGATCTGCCTGTGCTGCTCCCCACTCTGTCTCTGGTGAACCCTCTCGCCGCCCCACGCCTCTGGCCTGTACTCCAGCTTGTATGCATAAATAAATAAATTTTTAAAAATTATAATAGTAGTAATAGCAGCCATCACTTACCAAGCACTTTCTCTGTGCTTTGGATTCATGATCTCAGTCTTCACGCAGGCCTGGGAGGTAGGTGGTGCTGCAGCCTGAGTTGGAAAAACAAGCTCAGAGTGTAGGGGGCTCAGCTGGGGGTCACATAGCTAGCAAGTGATAGAGCCTTGGAGCAAGCCCAAGCCTGGCCACCCAAGAAGCCACGCTATTTGCAAGGCCTGCTGCTTTTGCAAGGGAACTGAGGCCTGGGCAGTAGGGCAGGCCAGCTGGGGTGGACCTCACCGTGGCCTGAGGAGGCGCTCCCTAGAGAAGCCTTGCTGCCGCCCCACTCCATCTTCATCCTCTCTCCGGAATTGCCTTGACCTGGCATATTCAGGATTCACTCTCAACTCCTGATCATTTTTCAGGGGGCCTTTGCACATCTCGTTGTCAGCTCCTGGGGGCTTCCCAGCACTGAGTGTGGACTTCTCTGCAGTGGCTACTGGGTGGCTGACCACATCGGGGTACTCTGACTGCCTCCTCTGTGGCCTGGGGATCGGGGCTGTCCCCAGGCCCCTGCCCTGCTTCAGGAGGAGGAGCAGTAGATACCCAGCCTGGGGTGAGAGGCTGGACTTCTCTCACTGGGGCCTGTGCTTTGCAGACAGATCTTGGAGCTACCCTGGAAGGAGGAGACTTTTGTGGTGTTGCAGTCCCTCTTGGAGCGGCAGGTGAGTGAGCTACCATGGCAAGAGTGGACGCGGAAGTGCGCCGGCAGACAGGTGTGGGCTCATGGCTTCCAGTCCCCTCAGTGATGGAGAGGCAAACAGGACAGCTGCCCTCCAGCGGGCTGTCCCACGTCAGTGGGAGAGCTGCGGGGCTTGAATGGCTGGTCACAGAGAATGGCCTGCATGGTAAACCCCAATTCTACCTCTTACAAGTTGTGTGGACTCGGAGAGGGACTTTGGATGTGTGTGTGAATTTAACTTTATTTTTTGAGTAAATGATAGATTCATACGTTCACAATTTTGGAAGCTGAAAAGGATATAGTGTATCCCCTTTTTCTCTCCCTGAGTCAGCCAGTTAATCCTCCCTAGGGTTAACCTATTTTACTAGTTTCAGGGGAACCTTCCCAGAGATGTTTCATAGATAAAAAGGAACATGTTTAAATGCACTTTTCCACTTCTTTTCTCATAGAGAGTAATACACCCTGCTCAGTGCTCTGTACTTTGCTTTTTTTTTTCACTTAACTGTATATTTTGGCAATTTTTCCATGTTAGAACCTAAAATTCTACCTCATTTGTTTATAAGCTGGATAGTTGACTTGCAAGGGGTAAAGTCTCAGCACTATGAAGCTATCGGCAGCCACTGTGGACGAGTTTGATCCCAGTCAGGGAGCTGACCGACATGGCACAGCAGACCTCTCCTTTCTCGCCCACTGCTGCCCTCAGCAGTGTATTTCAGTCAGTCTGCCTGTTCTGCTCCCCACTCTGTCTCTGGTGAATCCTCTCACCACCCCCCACCCCCACCCACATACACCTCTGGCCTACATCCCAGCTTTTGTACCTCTTGTATGCATAAATTTTTTTTTAAAGATTTATTTATTGTGTAGAAGAACTGGGGTGTAGGCCAGAGGTGCAGAATTGGTGAGAGGATTCACCAGAGAAAGAGTGGGAAGTAGGACAAGAAGTAGATGGAATAAACTGCTGAGGGGAGCAATGGGTGAGACGGGAGAGGTCTGCTGTGCCATGTGGGTCAGCTCCCTGGCTGAGGACTGAACTCCTGCTGCGGTGGCTGCTGATAGCTTCGTAGTACTGAGACTTAACCCCTTGTATCACCAGGGAGGCCCATAAATAAATAAATCCTTAAAAAAAAAAAAAAAAGCTGGGCTGAGAGATTGAAATGACATAGCTCGTATCAAGTGTGTTGAACAATGCCTGATATACAGAAAGTGCTTTTATTAAAGTCTTAGGAAGAGGAGTTGTTGTTATGCTGGCAGTATCCCTTCGGACTCCTCTTTTATTTTTTAAATTTTTTTAAAGATTTATATATTTATGCATACAAGCTGGGGTGCAAGCCAGAGGGGTGTGTGTGGGAGTGAGAGAATTCACCAGAGACAGAGTGGGGAGCAGAACAGGCAGATGCACTGAAGTACACTGCTGAGGGGAGCAGCAGGCGAGACAGGAGAGATCTGCTGTGCTATGTGGGAAGCTCCCTGGCCGGGCATCGAACTTGTGCTGCAGTGGCTCTGGGTAGCTTCAGAGTGCTGCGATTTAACCTGCTGTGCCACCAGGGAGGCCCCCGGACTTCTCTTTTATACATTCAACTCTTTTATACCTTCAACCATTAAGCCAGGTTAGGGATCCCTGACTTCCCATTGGTTTTACTTTGAGCCTTTGCAACAGTAGCTACCAGGCTTTTGATGCACTGTGTCATGTAATCCTGTCCACAGTCTTCAGAGTTAGATATATAGTGCGTCCCCTCTTACAGATGTGGAAACGGAGGCTTTGCTTGATTGAATGACCTGCCCCATTACGATATGATGGGGATGGGAATTGAATCCAGAACTAACTGAATGAAGAGCCCGGGCCTTTCATGTACTACTGCTCCATCTCCCAATGTGCAGGTGGAGATGACCCCTGAGAAGTTCAATGTCTTGATGGAGAAGCTCTGTAAGGAGGGGCCTGCAGCCACTGCATCCATGGCCTACGCCAAGCTCATGCTGACAGTGATGAACAAGTATCAGGCCAGTGTGAGTGCTGATAGGGCCATGAGGCTTGTCCTGCTGCTCTGATCTGCCACAGAGTGTCCAGATGTTTGCAGGGAGAAAACACTGAGTGTTGGCCAGGAAAAGTACAGATTCAAGCTCTGGACTAGGGAATGGGACTCCTTTGGAGTCAATGCCACTGTGGGCCAGATGCTGTGTGGGGCCGTGGGGAGTCAACAGTCACTGTGGTGTAGTTCCTGCCCTTGAGATGACCCTCTTCCCCAGTGGGCTAGTGAGAGGGAGAACATATGATAAACATTATATCTGGGTGGAGCCAGGTGAGAGGAGTGCACTGGACTTCAGTGTCTCTGAACTTCAGTTTACTCATCTGTAAAATGGGAGGGTTGTGAGGATTATACGAAGTAATGCATCTAAAGTGCTCCCACACAGGAAGCACCCAATAATTGCCAACTGTTCTTAATGTGGCTGACTTAGTAAGTTGTACAGCTAGTATTTGACCGCAGCTCCACCTGAATCCAGATGCCTTGCTTAATCCTAGTGAAATAATAAGGTTTGGTTGCTCAGGTAGTCCTCTTCCATTGTCCTTGTGGCCTGGTTTCCTTTCTGCTTCCTAAACAGCATGTGAGGCAGAGGGGAGTGGGGAGGGATCAGCTGTGGGGTCCTGATAGGACTTTTCCTTCTCCCCAGATCACTGAGACCCAGAGGCTGAGCCTGACCACAGCTCTGGAACCCAACACCACTTTCCTGAGGAAGTCCCTGTGGGCTGCCCTGAGACATCTGGCCCCCTGACCATCACCCAGGGACCACACTCCTGGAGCTACCTTGCAGCATCCTGAAGGACACTTCTGCCCTCAGCACCTCACACTGACCCCTTGCCGGGGATAAGCTCGCTATTTCAGGAACCAGCTGCCTCTCTGCTCCAGGCTGTGGAGAGGCCACCTTGGCCTCCCAGGCAACAGGGAGGGTCCTGAGCTAAAGGGGCCAGATCAGCTGTATTTCCAAGGGCTGCTGACCCTGAGCTGACTCCTTGACATTGAGACCTCAGGCTGGGGGTACAGAACTGATAAGCAAACAGTCAGGGCAGACCCGGAGCCCTGTGATCTCAAGTGTGTATTAGGACCTTCTGTGTTCTTCTGACTTGACTAATTTATCATTGGTATTTAATAAAAAGCAGAAAATTCAACAACGTCTTATTAGACGCAGTGCGTGTCTGCCTATTAACTCTGGGTATATGTTGAAAGCAAACACTCACATAGACGCACACATACAGCCCTCACCACCATCCTGCTCAATGACAAGGGCCTTCTTTTTCCTGGTGGTTGTGAAGTTCATTCATTCATGTTCTGTGGGCCAGGTAATGTGTGATACTGCCCACCCCAGTCCTACCATGGAAGGGGGACTGGAAGGTAGGGGTGATTCAGTCTGGAGCTAGGAAAGGCTTTTGGGCAGATATTTGAGAAGAGATCCGGAGGGCTTCTGGATTCGAGTTATTGTTGTGCGGAGAAGAGAGTGGGTGGGGGCCTGTTGGACCCAGGAAAGAGCAGAAGAGACCTTAAGAGTGGGCAGTACTGTGGGCATGTCTGTCTGCCATCCTTATATTCCCACGGTGCCTAGCCAGGGGCTTAATTATGGTCAACACTTAAGGGGTAGGTGTAATTGAATCAACTGTCAGGTGAAAGTTCATTCCAGTACCTTGCCAGCTCTCCCCCACTTTCAAGCTTGAGGGACTAGGAGCAGAACCTTCCTGATTTTTCCCTTCTCAACTTTCTCGGAGGCCACAAGTCTCCAGTTAGAACCAGATGAGGAGGGAGAGGTGAGGAGTAAAGCCTGCTTTTGAGAACTGAAGTGGGTGCCGAGGGCAGCAGGAAGTGGACAGAGGACATTTGAGAGACAAAACATGCAGGAATTGCCCGCTCTCAGCGGCCATCATAGTGCAGTGCCCAGGACGTGCGACTATTGGCGCTTGACCCTGGACCCAGTCTGTTCCTTAGGAGCCTGGCAGTAGCTGGCGAGGATAGCGATCCCTGGGTGCCACGGGGCGCGCTGGACTGCAGCATCTCAGGTCTTCCTCGCCTAGCTATAGAGGTGCCGTGCACCGCAGCGCCCTCCAGCGGTCAGAGGCCGCGGCGCTCAGGAGGGGAGCCGCAGGAAAAGGCATCTCTCGCGAGAACACGGCCCATATTTGAGCGCATGCGCGGAGGCAGGTACTCTCTTTTCCGGTTACTGCTCCGTGTGGCGCCATGAGGCAAGTAGCATTTAGAGAGTGCTATCCGCATTCATCCTCTCCTCAACACACCGTAGGGGGGTTGGAGACCGCGCAGACGGAGTTGTGGGGGTCTCTGCCATTGTTTCGCTGCGGGACATTTCTCAGTAGATGCTCTGTGTCCGGGGCGCGGACCTGGTTCTGGGACCCAGGCCGTCAGACCTGGTGTCCTGAATCGTGGAGTGTGGGACCTCCTCCCTCCCTCCTCCCCTCGTCTGGAAGCCCGAGGCTTCTGTGAACACGCAGGTCTTGAGCGTACGTCTTGCTTCTTTCTTGCAGCAGCAAAGTCTCCCGCGACACGCTGTACGAGGCGGTGCGGGAAGTCCTGCATGGGAACCAGCGCAAGCGCCGCAAGTAAGGCGGGCGGCTGGCGCGCGCGCGGGGCTGGGGAGCCGCGGGCGTTGCTGGACTTCGTTTCCCTTCTTAGGTTTTTGGAGACGGTGGAGCTGCAGATCAGCTTGAAGAACTATGACCCTCAAAAGGACAAACGTTTCTCGGGCACCGTCAGGTTGGCACCGTTCTGATCCCACCCGGCCCTCAGTGCCCCCCGTGTCGGTCCCCCCCTCGGGGCTCCCGTTAGCCCGAGGCAGGCGGGCACGGGCGGCACCGCAGCGCGCGGGAAGTTCGGACCCCTGCCTCGGGCAGGCGGGCTGGACGGACCCCCACCCTGGGTCTTAAAACAAGAGGGGAGGCGTGGGGAGGCCTCGGCCGAGCCCGCCGGCTAGTCTGAGAAGCCAGACTGGCTGTTGGTGACTGGACACTGGGTAAGGCTCAGGAGCGGCCGCGGCCCCAGATCGCTCACTGCTCTCGGGCCCCAGCTGGACGTGACTGGTTCTGTTCCCCCAAACGCAGGCTTAAGTCCACCCCCCGCCCCAAGTTCTCTGTGTGTGTCCTGGGAGACCAGCAGCACTGTGATGAGGCCAAGGCTGTGGAGATCCCCCACATGGACATTGAGGCGCTGAAGAAGCTGAACAAGAATAAGAAGCTGGTCAAGAAGCTCGGTGAGCAGGGCCGCTGCGGGTTTGTTGGGGGTGGCCCAGCGAGAGCGTTGGCTGGGCGTGGTGGCAGGGGGCGTCTCTGCCCCCTGAGCTTAATGAACAGTTTCTGCTTGGTTAGGTGAACCTAAGTGGTATTTTTTATCTTCAGTTTTCTGTGTTTGCTTGAGGGTTGAATTTTGGTCAGGGGAAGAGGGCAGGCGGTGGTTTTCTCAAGAAAGGTGAGGTCTGTCGACTTGTGAGGGGCTGGTGTGTTCTGAATTGAACTTCTTAGTCTTCGTCGACATAGCCTAATGCCCCAGTTGTCGTGGCGGTAGCCCTGAGTTTTCCGCTTTAATCCAGTTGTAATTTTCCATTGCCACATGGGTTGTGGGTCAGCCTGGGCTTCTGGTGCAAAGTGTCATGTGACTATTGACTCTAGTAAAAAGTCCAGAGGATGGAGATTAACTCCATTGGAGAGAGTATTGGAAAAGGCTGTCCGAGTGCTGTGGTAGAGTAGCCTCGTTGGAGGCCTAGTTTTGCACTAGGTACAGATCTCTGACTTGGAGGTCTGCCTTCGAGGGCCAGTTTCTAAGCATTCTCTTCTTACCAGCCAAGAAGTATGATGCCTTTTTGGCTTCTGAGTCTCTGATCAAGCAGATCCCACGAATCCTGGGCCCAGGCCTGAATAAGGCCGGCAAGTTCCCTTCTCTGCTGACCCACAATGAGAACATGGTGGCTAAAGTTGACGAAGTGAAGTCCACTATCAAGTTCCAAATGAAGAAGGTAGGTCTCATTTCCTAGGTGTGAGGGGCTCGTGGCTGAAGCTGAGGTGAAGGCAGCAGGGCCCTGGAGGTTATCCACATAAATCCAAATGGGAGCCCTGGTTTGCATTTCTAAAGATACTTAGCGCATGTGGTCAGTGGGTCGGATTGAAGGCGAGCAGAGAGCCCTGGCAAGCCTTGCCTGGGTCAGCCACTGACCTTCAGGTGACTAGCGGGGAGGCGGGCCGTTCGGCTTGTAGAGAGAGATGTGTCCCCAGCCTTCTCTTTCTCTGCCAACCCAATCACCTCCCTCTTCACACAGGTGCTATGCTTGGCTGTGGCTGTTGGGCACGTGAAGATGACAGATGATGAGCTTGTGTACAACATCCACTTAGCTGTCAATTTCCTGGTGTCATTGCTCAAGAAGAATTGGCAAAATGTCCGGGCTTTATACATCAAGAGCACCATGGGCAAACCCCAGCGCCTGTACTAAGGCACAGTTTAATACATTTTACTGCTATCACCATCAGTGTCTGTCTGGTTGGGGGAAGTGGGGACTGGGCACTTTGTGCCCTGGGAAGTTTCTGGCTTTCCAGTGGTAGGTGGTGATTCTGCTCCTGATTGCAAACCAGAATTTTTTTCCATCAAAATGAGGCTGCCCCATTTGGATCTGTGCTGAAATAACCGCACCAATAGGGCTGCTGAACAGCCGTGAGGAAGGTGTGGGTCCTCACTGGGACTCTGGCAGAATAGTTCCTAAGAGTTTCCTAGTAGAATGCGGATTTGGACCTTAACCTCAAGTCCCTTAGCATTGTTAAACTACAGCCTGAAGTTGCGTTCCTTTATGTCAGGACTTCTGACAATTTTTTATTTTTGTTTTAGCTATTTTGGTGTGGTCATCTGCAGGGGTCACAAGGGGAATTGTGAAGTGTGAGGTTGGCATCGAGGCTAGAGTCACGCTTGGGTATCACCTATTGCCTCAGTGTGCTAGAGTCCTCGAAGAACAACAACTGACCTTATTCACTGATGGTGCCCTTCGTGGTACAGTCAGTCACCAGGTTGGTGACAAGTGGTTGGGTTCCTAGATGCTGCTGGGAGTGGTCCACAAGCTGTGAGGGCTCTGTGTAGTGGAGTCTTAAACATTGAGGAAAAGGGAACCTTTGCAAAAGCTTTTGATGTTTTTCTAGTGGAGATTAGTATGGGGCGGAGTCAAACTGGAAACTTGGGACCCCTTTGCCCCCCAGGCGGCTTCTATGACCTCCCTGGCCTGAGTGCTGGAAAAGTGGCTGTTGGTCTAGGGAAGTCTGATTTGACCTTTGACTTAGATGTGTTCCATTTTGCTGGTAAATAAGCCAGTTCATCACTCTTAACGATTTGATACTAATTCAAAGCATGTTACCTCAAAACACTGTCCTTGAACTGTGAAGACCACAGACCTTGAGCACTTCTGCCGTTCTATCTTAAGGTATTGATATACTGCTTGTAGGTAAGAGAACTGCAGTCTTAGGACCAGTGGGTTTTACTTATGGTAAAAAGCTGTTATTGGGAGTTAACATCTAGGTTTGTCCAACTACTGATAGGTAAAGGAGGGGACAAGACTGGCTATAAGACTGGGAAGCAGGTTGAATGGGAAAATGGTTTATTTTTAGAGATTGATTTATGCAGGGCCTGCCTGGTGGCGCAACAGTTAAGCGCAGCGCTGTGGTGCTGTCTGCGGCTGCGACAGAAGTTCCATGGCCGGCTGGGGATATTCCCACATGGTACAGCAGACCTCTCCTACCTCGCCCACTGCTCCCCTCAACAGTGTACTTAAGTCAATCCACCTATTATGCTCCCCACTGCCTCTGGAAAGTCCTTTCACCACCCCCCACCCCGCACCTCTGGCCTACACCCCAGCTCTGTATGCAAAAATAAAATTTTATTTATGCATACAAGAACTAGGGTCTAGAACAGTTGCCATGGAGGGGGTTGTTTATGATTGAGTTCACCAGAGACAGAGGGGAGTAGAACAGGCAAATCTGAAATACACTGCTGAGGGGAGCAGCAAGCTAGGCAGGGGAGGTCTGCCGTGCCATGTGGAACTCCCGGGCCGGGGATCAAACTCATGTCACTGTGGCTGGTAGATAGCTTGATGGCGCTGATACTTGAACCCCTGTGCCACCAGGAAGACCCCAGTGGCTTTACTTTTCTTACAGATTTTATGAAGTTCTAGTTTCTTTGTAATAAAAACTTAAAAGACAAGATAGGAGAAATGATAAGATGATGTAAGGAATAATACAAAATAAAGTGGATACATTTTTTGCCCTGCCTCTGACCAAGGCTGCTTACAAGACACTGAAAGTACAGCAAGAGAAGAGAAGGTTGGGGGCCAGGAAGCAAAGGCATGAGTCTATCCAAAGTCCCAGTACTTGCTAAGATGGGCCTGGATTTGCATCTCTGGTTGCCAATCCAGAGAGTCTCGAATACAGGAAAAGTCCATGATAAAAAGATACCTCAGGCTGAGCGCAAATAGTTACTTTGTTTGTGCCAGTAGTGGTCAGGGGTGAAGTCGGTCACAGTGGAGCCAAGGATTTCAGAGGAGGTCCCTAAGGCCGCAAGGGGATACACAATGGTATGTCGTGTGCACGCCCATCCATGACTCCCTGTGAGCTGAGTCTCCAGCCCCGCCTGAGTGGGAATCCCAGCCCTGCACTCAAAGCCGGTTGAATGGTCTATTAACCTCACTAAACCTTGTTTTCTCATTTGAAAGTGCAGATGGTGCTAGTACCTACAGCAGATGGTAGTGCCTACTTAAAAGGCTTGTTTTTGCACAGTACAAGGCACGCAGTACTGAAGCAGCGGTTGTAAAATGGTGATTACATACAGCTACCTGTCCTGGGCTAGGCTAGGCACACCTCAGGACTGTTGCCAGATCATTGCAGCGGACAGTCAAATAATCAAACAAGTCACAGGAATCATTTGGTTCCCCAGGGCATATGAATGTTACCTTTTCCAAAAGAATTTTTTAAAAACTTTAATTGATGTTTACAACATACTACATTATGTATAGGATAGTGTTATGTCTAAAACAATGCACAGAATTAAAAGATACTTTTTCTGGGTCCCCCTGATGGCCAAGGAGTTAAGTCTCAGCTTCGATGTCCTGAGTTTGATCCCCAGCCAGGGAGCCTGACCCACATGGCACAGCAGACCTCTCCTGTCTCGCCCTCTGCTCCCCTCAGCAATGTATTTCAGGAGATCCTGTTCTGCTCCCCACTCTATGGTGAATCCTCTCACCTCCTGCACCTCTGGCCTATACCCCAGTTCTACAAAATAAATAAAAATAATTAAAAAATAATAAAATCCCTTTTCACTAATACATGGTAACCCTCAGCTGTTGGAAAAATGGCTCCGATAAAATTTGCTGGTCTCAGGGAGGTCACAAGTCTTTAGTTTGTAAAATGTGCAATATTAGTGAGGTGCAATAAAACTGGGTATGCCTGTACCCAAATACCTGCTTGTCTGGCTCAACCTGGGAATGGATTTTTGTGAATCTTGGGGAATGACCGACTCCATTCCAGTCGGCCCCTCAATCAGCGGCAGGCAGTCCCAGGGTCCTGCCATCAACTGCTGGTGAATGGAGAGAGCCATGGCCTTCAAGGTCAGCCACACTCTTGTATTTGAAATGAGTGAGGAAAAATAGTTTTGGAAACTCTAAGGCAAGGTAAATGAGTGTGTTTTAGAAATACTTGGGGACTTGGAGTCTTCCTGGATTATTGAGTTGAATCAACCAAATTTAAACCAAATCCACTCCATTTTATAAGTCCATTAAGCTTTATGTATTGGGAGGGGAAAATCAAAACCAACTTTAAAGAAACGCTATTTTCTGCTGGGCTCTGGGGAGTCTGTTTGGAGCCATGGGGCCTACCCTCCAGGAGGCCACAGCACCAGAATGAAGAGCAAAGGGAGGAGTAGCCAGCAGAAAGGGAGAGCAGGAGGAGAACGTGTGTGGACAGACCGAGTCGATTGTAAAGGAGGGTTGAACTATTTTAATAAGTCCGGGCTTCTAGGGATGATTAGTTAAAACTTAATGTGCACCTATATTGGAGTTCAGGGTTCAGATGTCTGGAGACCCTAGTTCTCTGGCACTTGTGCTGCAGGGCAATAAAAAGCCCCCATGTGAAACCCAGGACAGTGCTCAGACCATAGATTTGACCAAAGCTTGAGTTCCTCCCTCTTCCAGGGGAGTGTCAGGACAGAGTAACAGAGCAACTGCAAAGACGACAGCCCATTGCTGGTCTCCAGCTCTCCCAGCCCTTCCTCACAACTTCCCAGACCCTGAGCAGGGGCAGCCACTTCCTGGAGAGTGCTGGCCTGCCTTTCCTACAGTACTTTGAAGCCTTGGCAATAGTTATTATCCACCTTTAGATGTGTTGCATTTGTGGGTAAGAGGTGTGTGTGTGTGAGAGAGGGAGAGAGCCCACTTTGAGTTTTCTCCATGAGAGACCTATTCTAAAAGAAATTAGCTGAAGACTTTTAGTCCAGGAAAGCGAAGGCAACACCCCATTTGATGAGGTGTCAAACACCCATTATACCTAGACCGGATTTATATCCAGCCCTAGGCCTGGCACATAGAGGGTCTTCATAAACCAATTTCTGCTTCCAGTACCCCTCCCACTTGACTGGGGCTCCAGGCAGGATGCCTCTCTCCAGCCTGAAAGTGAGAATCTGTGCTCCCTCCAAGGTGGTAGAAAGATAAAAAGTCACCTGGTGTTTTAAATAGTATAGTGAGCGTATGGACTTAGAGTCAGGTAGACCAGATTCAAATCTTGTGTCACCACTGACTGGTTGAGTGAGACCATTTAACCTCAACCTCTTTTCCTATTTGTAAAATTGGAGGTTGGACCAGAATGATCTAGAGGATTCTAGATTCTTGAGTAAGGTTGCCAAACAAAACATGAAAATACGCCCAGGTATATTTAAATTTCAAATAAACAATGCATTTTTTTAGTATGACATGGCACATAAATCTTAAAATATAGTCATTATTTATCTAAAATTGACTTAATTGGGCAGCCTGCATTTTAGTTAACTACTTGCATCTCCTCTCATTTAACATTCTAGACTTAATTCTGTTGTCACAGTCCTTCAGGCCCGAATGTTCAGTTCATCACTGAACAAGTCCAGTCAATTCATCCATAACTGAGGGGGAAAGGCTGAAGCAGCCTCAGTGGGAAAATGTCCCTTGACGACACTGTCCTCAGTCTGGCCCTTGCTGTGTGAGCACAGAGGGTGGGGTGGGCTCAGTTAGAGAGGGCTTTCCCAGGCAGGTGGGAGCAGGTTGGAACCTCAATTCCCCTGGACCAGACACCCACTTGGTGGAGCACTCACTGTCCTTCAGTCTTTCTCATCCAGGTAGTGTGGTGGGGATTCAGCAGCTGTGTGACCTTGGGCAAGTCATTTCATTTAAAGAGACCAGGCAGCATAAAGAGGCCAGGCCAGGGGCCTCCCTGGTGGTGTGAGGGGTTAAGTCTCAGCACTATGAAGCTATCCAGAACCACCGCAGCACAAGTTCAATCCCCAGTCAGGGAGCTTCCCACATGGAGCAGCAGACCTCTCCTGTCTCACCCACTGCTCCCCTCAGCAGTGCACTTCAGTCGATCTGCCTGTTCTGCTCCCCACACTGTGGTGAATCTTCTCAGCCCCCCACACCTCTGGCCTATGCCCCAGCTTGTATACATAAATAAATAAATCTTAAAAAAAAAAAAAAAGGTCAGGTCAGTGCTGGGCATATTCAAGCACTCCACTCACAGCCAGAGAAGGTGAGATAAAGATTGGGGTTAGCAAAATTTCCAGGGGTCCTTTGAATCATACTTATTTAGAGTGTGGGTAGGGCTTGGGGCCCCTGCCAGAGATAGGGTGGGGTGGGGTGACACACCAGGACCTAGAATGAGTGTCCACCAGAAGCTGCTCCAACCCGGAGGCCTAACACATGGCTGGCGCACAAATGACCCACAAACAAATAACTTTAATTTTTTTTCCCTTGAGCAGGAGCCGGGCCTTGGGGGCCCCTGCCTAGCCACGTGCCACATTTATGATATAACCCATCACAGCTGGATTTAAAAAATACACAAAAAATATATAATATACATTATAAAACCTAGGTTGGGATTGGAGGTGGCCTGAGCAATATGCAAACTGTGAGGACCTTCGGGAAGCTCAGGGGTGAGGCAGGGTGGGAGGGGAAGGGAGGAAGGAAAGGAAGGGGCACAGTACTTCATATGAAACTCATAAATATCCAGAGGCGGCTGGGGGGGAGGGGCAGGCTGAGCTGTTGAGGGGCCTGGGTGTTGGGAAGGATAACCTTCAGCACCAGAACTGGGTGTGGGGAGCTGCTGCTTCGGCCCAGATGGGCCACTGTTCTCACAGGCAGGGTCTCGGTCTTCCTCCCTGACCATCTGGCCTATTTCTGAGCCAGGGTCCGCCCTGGGACCTTCTCCCATCAGGAGGGGGCTGCGTGGCTTGGCATCCAATCTGGACAGCTTGGAAGGGGCTCCTGAGGTCTCTGGTTGGACTACGGGCAGACAGGGCACCTACCAGGTACTGAGTATCTGCTACCCCATCTCTTGCCTGGCAGAAACAGCTACTCCCCGGTGTTGGGATCCCCAGCCAGCTGGCCCCAAGAAAGCTCTGCTCTCCACTGCATCATCATCAGCCCTCACAGCGGACCCTCTCCCTGCTGGGGCCAGCCCCCACTCCAGGGAGTTAGCGAAACCTGGGCCTTGGGCTCTGAGTGAGAACTCCAGCTCCACCCACCCCTCCTGCGGGTCCCTCAACTTCTTGGAGCTTCAGCACCTCATCCGAGACACTGAGACCCACACTTGCTTTGCAGGATCTGAGGGTGGCATGAGGCATACAGGAGTTTGGCACCAGGCCTGGCACACAGTAGGTGCAAAGGAAGTGTGGGCCCCTTTTTCTTCTCAACTCAGCCTCAACTTGAACTTTTCTTCTGGGAGGGTCTCTGAATTCTGACTCCCTCAGTTTCCATTCTACCTTCACCCACCCATCACACACGCCTGGGGGGCCAGTGGCCTCACACACACCTGGGGGGCCAGTGGCCACACACATCAGAGTCGGAAGGTGTGCTCCCATCTGATCATGGCTGGGCAGAGCTGGGTGGGGCTGCTTCCTTGCCCCAGGCAGGCTACCCCACCGCGGAGGCCTCCTCTCTTCTCCCACAAATAAAGCGCAGAACAGTGGCAGGGAGTGTGTGTGCTTGGGGGTAGGTGGGGAGGCCTCCTGGGTCCTGGGCCCGAGGCCTGGCAGACAGATGAGTCCTCCATCCTGGACCCCCTGGGGGTGCCAGGCAGGCGTGTGGAAAAGACGCTCATCCTGGATCCTGGTGGTGGGGGCAGAGGGCACCCTAGTCTTTGACCAGCTTGTAGACGTGGTGCTGGGCCCCATGCTCACTGGTGGAGACTTCGAAGACGAAAGCGATGACCAGTAGGGTCTCCTGGGAGTCCCGGCTCGTAACCACCTGGGGGTCGGGTAGGAAAATTTGGGAGGTGAGGCAGCACGGGGACCGGGGGACTGAGCAGACCCTCCTCTTTGCTATGTCTCAGTCTCCTCTGAGCCGTGCGTCTGGCCCTCCCGATGTAGAGGCCCCCATGCCTGGGGCCCCCCACAAGCCCCGCTGCGCCCCCACACCTGCAGGATGGTGAAGTTCTCCAGGACACTGTTCATCATGTACTTCTCGGGCAGGTGCTTCAGCTTGTGGATGAAGTTGATCATGTACTCGCACATGGGCGAGCGGTGGATGCGGTACACGAAGCGCCCGTTCTCCAGCCTGGCGTACTCGGTCTGCAGAGCCAGGCCGGGGTCAGTGCGCTTGCCCGCTCCTACCCGCCACGCCACCCTCCGGCCCTCACTCACCTC
This sequence comes from Scalopus aquaticus, assembly GCA_004024925.1. Lineage (NCBI taxonomy): Eukaryota > Metazoa > Chordata > Mammalia > Eulipotyphla > Talpidae > Scalopus > Scalopus aquaticus. The sequence continues at coordinate 75,688 of PVIJ01006758.1, forward strand.
CACCTTCTCCACCACCTGCTTGCCAAACGAGCACACCTTGGTGGAGACGCTGATGGTCATGCTGTCCGCTGAGCTGTACTGGGAGCTGACCCCATAGAAGGCTCCAGGGCCCTCTTGGATGGTGCTGTTGAGGTCAGCCTGGGGGTGCGGGGGCGGGGGGCTTAGGTGCGGGCAGAGGCTAGAGCGAGACTTTCTTTTATGTCACATCAGAGTCCCGCCCAAGGACCCATCTCTGGCACTCTGCCACAGGCCACACGGAGGAGGCAGGGTCAGGGGGCAGTGGGGTGAGATATTGTGCAGGTTTATTGTACATCTCGGGAGGGGTGTAGGGCGCAGAGAGGGACCCTGGCAGCTCACCCAGAACTTGACCAGGAAGAAGGCATTGGGGGGCCCCTTCTCATAGAGCTCCTTCAGTCCACCCTTCTTCTCTGGGAACTTGTCATAGATCTGTCGCACGTCAACTGCCTCGAGGGGTGGGTCTGAGAAGGCGGGGTTCGTCTGGCCGATGTGCACAAAGAGGTGTTTGCTGTACTGTGGGGAGGGCCCAGGACAGGGTCAGGAGCGCACCAGCTGTGCTGGCCTGGGGGGCTGCCCAGGGACAGAGAGCAGCGTGGGGTTTCCTGGACCAGGACCACCCTCCCCGCCATGACTCCACGGCTGTACAGCCGCCCCCATCCCACATTACCGTATCAGGGTCTCGCTGCACCTCCATGAAGGCGGAGTACTCGAGGAGGCGCAGCCGGGAGGAGGCGATGGTGCGGTCCTGCCACACGGGCACAGAGGCGGCAGCTGGGGGGGGCGGGGCCAGGGGCTCGTAACCTGGGAGGAGGAGACGGCCCGCATCTACTTGGGCGTGTGTGATTACGAAGCACTGCCCCAGCCTGCTCAGGCCTTGGTGCAAATCAGAAAAGGGCCTCCCTGATGGGCAGGAGGGGGGCTGGCTTTACACTCCCTTCCCAGGTATCCTGGCAGTGTCTAACTGCACCCCCATGTGTGGTGGCCCTAGTATAGGCAGTCTAGACCTCGCTGAGTTTTTCCCGTATCACTATCTCTGTGTGTTCCAGCAGAAAATACAGAGACGTAAAAAGGGAAAAAGAAAAACTAGAGTTCTGCCACCTAGAAATTAAGTTGTTTAAGATGAAATCTGTTAAGATTCTGTTGTATTTCCATGTAGGGAATTTTCTATCCATACAGCCATATCAATGCAATACCTTTGGTGGTATGTACTTGTAGCAAGCAGAGTTCTGGAAGCCACACTGTAAATGGCTAAAGGCCTATTCTGGGCATGTCTCACTTCTTCCCAGTGCAAATGCACACACACAGGCAATCATACGCATGTGCACGCACACACACATTGGACCCCTAGGCAGAGGTGCAGGGACCACGAGAGGGAGAGGCAGTGGCGGTGTGGGGTACTTACTGCTGAGTGTCGGTGGCAGGGGCGGCTGGATGGGGTAGGCTGGCTGTGCAAAGGGCTTGATGCTGCAGACAAGAGTACAACCTGGTTAGAGAGTCATCCCCTTCCCCCCTTCCACCGGGCCCAGTCACTTAGGGTCTTAGGTGGGACCCTAATGGGGAGCCAGCCACTGAGCTTTTTCTGCAGAGGCCCAGAAATGCATGCTGACCAGCTAACGAGCTTTGTGTTTTCATCACATTTTAACTTTTATCCTGCTGCATCTCAGTTGATGTGCACATTTAATGTAGCATTTCAACCCCTCCCTGAAGAGTTGTTCATTAAATGAAGGTGTGCTTACCATGAAAGGCATCTTAGAATTGAAGGCACCAACTATAGTTGACTACCTGACTTGTTGACTGAGAGATTGACTCAGAGATTAACTGAGTGGAAAATAAACGAAGGACAGATGACAAGTAGATGAGTGGGTTGATGAATGAATAAACACATGAATGAACAGACACATGCGTTAGCTCTTACGGCACTCTCCAGGCCTGTTTTTGAATTAAAACTATGCTGTGCTCTTGCCGGAAAGCACATGGGAGGGGAAGTCGGGCATGGCTGCCAGGGGCAAGCAGGGGGTGTGGGGAGGAGGCACCAAAATACTCACTCCTGAGAGGGTCCAGGCTGCTGTCCCAGGAGAGGGGGGCTGCTCCAGAACTGCAGAGATGGCACAAAACCCAAGGGCCCCTCAGCATCCACCACCCCCACCATGGCACTCCCTCACCCCAGTGCCACCTCCCAGGACCCCTGTACCCGTGAGGAAGTGGAGAAGACGGCCTGGGGCAGAGGGGAGGGCGGGCTGAACTTGTTCTGTAGGACGCTGGCAGAGACGATCTGGGCAGAGGACATGGACGCCATGCTCTGGAGGGCTTTGTCCTTGGACACCTGGTCCTGGGGAAGGCAGGGGCCAGGTAAGGACGGGGCCAGACCAGACACAGCGCCCCCCCTCCCAGGCCCTCAGGGCCCTGCACATCCAGGTCTGAGTGCTAGCGCAGCTCTGCTACGTGGGCGCCGGCCTCTGCCTCCCAGGTGACACCATCCTCACATCACCCTCACAGTCAGAACTACTTTGATTCCATAGCCTAGGCTCTATCGTGTGCCATGCACCCTCCTATTTTCTATCCTGTTTCCTCAGTGATTTTCAAGCTAAGGTCCATGGACCAACAGCACCAGCTTTGCCTGGAAACTTGTGAAAAATGGAAATTCTCAGGCCCCAGCCTAGACCTGCTGAATCTGAACCTCTGCGGTGAGGCCCAGAAATCTGTCTTCACAAACCCTCCATGCGATCCTGGTGCATACTCAAGTCTGAGAACCGCGATATTTCACTGTTTAAAAATGCTGTTTGCAGCCCTACTAAGTTGGTGTCACAATCCATAATTTGAAAATCCTGTATATTAGGTGTTTTTCCCACCATCTTCGTTACAGACCCAGACCCCCCCCACCCCCGCTTTTCCCAACAGGAGGGCAGTGCTACTCACCAGGTTCATGGCCTGTGGAGAAGAGGGAGGACGGTTAGAAGAGACACATCAGGGCCAGATGGAGTGGGGGACGTATCTTCACCCCCTCCAGTCCCCATCTACTGGGCTCTCGGCCAACGAGTCCAGGAAAGCTCAGAGGCAGTTGTGGGCCCTCACCCTGCTTCCCACTCCCACCCGGAGGGAATGATCGCCAACTGAGGCTGTCCTGGAGAGGGCAGGGCAAGGGGGCACAGGCTGGACGGTGATGGGCAAGGGGGCACAGGCCAAGATGATGCCCTGGGATGAGCCCATGTCTTCTGGGGTGCTAGGCGAGGACAAGACAATGCAGTACTCAAGGGGCTCTGACAAAGGCCAGGCCACGAACCCCAAGTTCTGAGGTCCGCAGCTGTAGCCCCGCCAAGACTGAAAGTCAGATGCAAGGAATTGCAGTGCCCACCACAATAGCTCTGCCAGCCAATAACCCCCGGAGCTCCTCCCTGCCCACCTGAAGTCCCAAGCAGTCAGCAAGCAGCACTTAGGAAGGAGGAGAAAAAAGAAATCGGAGAACAAGAGGGTGCCCACATGCTCTTCCTCTCCCCCATTTTAGGGCCGGCTGAGCCCTCCTCCTGCCTCGTGTGCAGGGGCATGGCCCTGTGTACCCTGAAGTAATCTGTGGGTGCCTTGCTGCCTCTGTGTTTCCAAGATGCCCCTTCCCCCCAGCAGCCCCTACTGCCATAGCTCCTCAGCCTTTGTCCCTGCCCCAGGCTGGGCTCGGAGACTGGTCCGGGCCTGGGAGGAACTGGCAGGGTCAGACCAAGTGGCGGGGGACCCCATACCTTCAACTTGGACTGAATCTCCCGAGATTTCCGCCTGGCTAGAACCTGCAAATGGCTAGAGACCTGTAGAGAGAGAGAGAGAGAAAGAGAAAAAGAGTAGAAAGAGCAGAAGAGGCCAGAACAGAGCTTGAAGAGCCAGAAGAAAGGCACATTGGGGCCAGAGAGCCGGCCAAGGCAGAGGCCTGAGCTGTGCAGAGATAGTAGTGGAGGCGCTGTGGGGGGAGGGGCTGAGGGGGTGCTGGAGGCCCCAGTCAGGCACCCAACATACCTTGATGCCAACCTGGTACTCCCGCACCTTCTTCCGAGCTAGAACCTGTATGTGGCTGGACACCTAGGGGCCGCCCCGCGCCCCGCCACAGAGGAAAACATAGACAGTGAGGAGGCATGGCATGGGCGCCAGGGACAGGAGCAGCTCAGCCCTCATACATGGGACCAAATGTAAGTGGGAGGACTGTGGGACCCCTGTGGGAAGACACCCCTCCCTCCTGTCAATTCTGCTCTCTTTTAGCCCTGTCTTGATCGAGAATCTACAGTGGCTTCTAGGACTACCATGTACAGTTGTACAGGTGGTTCACTGCACAAGAGCACTTGGCCCAGTGCGGGCTGAATCCCAGCTTAAGTCCTGTGGCCAAGTCATATGCCCTGGTACAGGGCTGCATCTAACCACTAGAAGGGTCTCTCGTTTTTTTCAAAAAGGAGTCACCTTTTTCACACTAGTGTCCTCAGAGGAGATGCCTTGTAATAACTGGCACCAGAGGGCCACACACTTGGGCTGGTCATCAGATTATATAGCAGGGCCACAGCCTGTTTGAAAGATCTTCCCTGAACCACTCCTCAAGTCTTCCTCAACAGTTTGCCTGCCTGAAGAAGCGGGTCTGCTCCTAGCCCCACTTTGCTCAGGCAGCTTCTCCCTCAGTATGCCTCCCTTCTCCTTGACTCATACTGCCAGTGTATATGAGCCCCCAGGGGGTGCTCTGCAGTGTATTCCTTCTCCAGCAACCCCTCCCTGAAGCCTCCCTTTCCTGGCAACCCCGAGTTAATCGTGACCTGTTGAGCGTGTCCCTGTGTGATGGTGTCAAGGATCTGACCCGAGCCTTGGAGAATCCAAACGCCACCGTTTCGCCCATGAGACACAACCAAACATATGGCGCCTCTAGGGCACTCTAGACTTTCATACAGCTGTTGGCTTTTCTTTGTAAGGTCCCCACAAAGAAACAGTTTTTATTTTTAATCAAAGCCTGAAAGCTGCTTTGTATGCCATCCTGGGCAGCCCCCATACTACTGGATAGGGCTCTCGGGAGTGTGCCTCACCTGCCTCTCCTGCCTCCCCACCCACCGGAAGTCCCCCAGCCCTGCACACATCAGTGAGACCACTGATCATTTTTTGTCTTGATAATAACTGACCTTGGCAGAGTTGCTACTATTCTCAGCTCTGTACACACACCCCCTCATCTGGTCTTTACGTGACACTAAGTTTTGTAGTTACCCCAGATTTACAGATGATCACACCAAAGCACAGAGAGGGTAAGCAGCTTATCCAAGGTCACACAGCTGGAGGCTGGCACTGGGATTCACACCCAGATGGTCTGACTCTAGAGCCCACTTGCTCCACCGCTAAGCAATGCTACCAGGACCCTCTTAGCATGGAAGGCCGCCTCCAAGCGGTCAGCTGAGATAGCTGAAATCACATGGGACTTAATCCCAACGTAATATTTGGCTTTTTTGCCAAAATGGAGGCACACTACTTGCTATTAATTGCTGTGTGTACTAATAAAAAACTGCCTATAAAAAATAAAAACAGGGCCTCCCTGGTGGCACAAACGGGTTAAGCGTAGCACTATGAAGCTATCCAGAGCCACAGCAGCATAAGTTTGATACCCGGCCAGGGAGTTTCCCACATGGCGCAGCAGACCTCTCCTGTCTCACCGGCTGCTCCCGTTAGCAGTGCACCTCAGTTGATTTGCCTGTTCTGCTCTCCGCTCTGTCTCTGGTGAATCCTCTCACCGCCCCACACCTCTGGCCTATCCCCCAGCTTGTATGCATAAATAAATAAATCTTTAAAAAAAAATAAAAACAGCTTAAAAGCCCTTGCCTGTCAGCAGGCTGCTCTTTGCAACGCATAAAGACACATAGGATGAGTTCCCTTTTCAGGATAGGTTAGATATCAGAGTGCTAAGAAAGAATAAAATTAGAGTCCCACTCTTGCAAAGAGATGATCAGTGTTTTTATGAAATTCTGAGTTTGCCAACAGCTGGTTTGTAAAACCTCACGGGACAGCCCCCCTCTCAGGACACCTGGCCAGGCGCAGGTAAATGCTGGGCTCAGTATGCAGAGGCTCGGCTACCCACCATGGCCTCTGGTCCAAGTGAGCATCCCCTAGGCACTTTCTGCTCTGATGAACAGGCCCCCAGAGACACATCTTTAGGGTAAGCAGGACACACACAGGGCAGGACCTGTGCCTGGGATGATTTCTATGTCTGTCCACAGAGCGGTAGCAGCAAATTCTTACGGTAGCAGCAAATTCTTACGCTGCACGCACTCTGTGCTAAGTGCCTTCAGCATTAGCTAATTTAAGGGCCAAGGAACACAGGCTGGGAGGTGCCCCCGCCCCACCCCCACCCGCACTCTGGTAATGGAGCTGCCATTGGAACCCAGGGGTCTGATCAGGACAAATTCTTCCCGAAGCCCCAGGTTCCAGGAAACAGGACCCTGTCTGTCCAGTTTCTTGCTGTATCCCTGCTGCCTAGAGCATAGTAGTAACTCAATAATTTGCTAAATGAATAACTGCTGTGCAACCTGAACTGGCCCAGGAAGGGTGGTTAATAAATGCTTGAATGAATGAAGGAGGATTTCTGCTTCCACACTGGGTGGGGGAGCCTCAGAACCTTAGAGACAGTGGGTGGGGCGGCTCAGGCTTGCCATCTGCACAGGCCGGGGCCTGGGGAGGTGAGTGCAAGGTCCAAATCCCACCAGACAGACAGGTGGGGAGGCTGCGGGTCAGAGCTGACCTCTGTGTCTCCAGCCTGCTTGTCTCCCAGGCACCCCGAGGGGATCCCTCCCAACCTGCTCTCCTTCAGGTTTCCTATCCGCCACCCTCCCTGCCGGGAAACCACCCTATCATCTCTCAAACCATTTTCCCCACCCCCACCACTACTACCCTCACCAACTGCCACCACTGCCCAGGCTACTGCTGCTGTTGTTCTGGGTCCTGGCTCCGCCCAGCCGGCCCCTCCTCTCCAGGCCAACATTCCTTGACAGCTGCCACAAACACTCCCTGCTCCACTCCCTCCCAGGGTCCCCAGCTGCCCACAGGGGAACCTAGTCCCTCAAGACTCCAGGCAAATCGCTCTGGCCCTGGGCTTTTCCATCCTCACTGCAGATTTCTCCTGGGTGAATCCTGGACCCACCACCTACCAGTCCCGTGACCTTGAAGAAGTTGCTTAACTTCCCTATACCTTGGTTTCTTTATCTGGAAAATAGAGCTAATTACTGTACCCAACTTGTAAGGTTGATGTGAGGATTAAAATAAATGAACACAAACTAAGCTCTGTTTGGGTTCACAACTATGATTTGTAGATCTAACTTCCTCAGCCTGGAAGAATCCTCTCCCTTTTTTCTGCCTGGGGGAAATCTAATTCCTTCTTAAAAATGTATCTCCTCCAGGAAGCCTTCCCAGCCTGCCCTTCCTTTCCCTGCCTGGTCCAAGCTTGCTACTTTTTGGACAGTGGGACCCCCTGCCCCACACTCCCTATTTCAGTCATGCCAATCTGCTTTGCTCATGCCCCTCTGTCTCCCTGAGACTGGCCGGTGGGCCACAGTGAGCACCAGAGGCTGCCTGGGAGCTTATCTGCGGTCACTGAGCCAAAGGCTGGTGTGGGGGTGGTCTGAGTGCCGCTTTCTCTCGGACAGAGGGGCAGTGTCTCCAAGAGAAGTGGGGGAGCCATGGAGCAGCTTGGGGGGTGTGGAGACACCAGGAGAGGGAGTGGGCGATCCATAGGGTGGTATTGGGGAGTGGGCAGGGCCAGGGGAGCGCTCTGGACAGGAAGGGGCTGGGGAGCAGCTGAGAGAGTGTGTGGTGAAAGGGGCCCCCGCAGCATAAATCGTCTCTTTACCTGTTTTCTCGTCCGAGTCTTCCCTGTCCTCAATTTAATATATCGTGCGATCAACTCATTTCGGCCTAGATTGGGGTGAGAAAAAAAAAATGAGGAGTGGGCAAACAGGGGTAGGTGGCCAGAAAGCCCCACAGTGGTGGGGGGGAGGCTGGGGGGGGAGCATACCTCCCCACCCTCTTCACTCAGACCCTTCTTCCCAAGGGACACAAGTAGGGCTGAAAAGGGGGGGGCTAGTGAGTCCCAGGTACTCTCCTCACCACCTCCCGGTACTGGAGGTTGCTCTTTGGGGTGGGGGATGTAGGGGGCCCCCTGCAAAGTGGGAGAGAAGGCAGAACCAAGTCAGGCCTGACAGGTTCTCCTGCAGACAGACAGGGGCAGGTGTGGGAGGCCAGCAGGCCTGCCGCCCGCCCGCACAGCAGCGCTTCTGCCCTCTGTGTCCACCCTGTGCTCCTCCCTAGCGCCAAAGCTCTGGGCGCAGCTATCTGTGCGTGAGTGAGGCCTGCCCCAGGCCACAGACGTCTTGGTGCAGGGTCCCCAGGTGTGTCTGAAGGGTTTTGGGCAAGTTCCTGTCCTTTCTGTTCTAGCCATGGAGGAGACCCTGGGCAAGTTCCTTCCCTTTCCTGGTGAAAGGGGAAGGAGGGAACTCGTGCTTTCTAACACCCCTCCTACACTGACAACTTGTGTCAAAATAGTTACTGTGTCCTTGTGCCTGTCACCCCTATGTCACCAACTACCAGGGTGTCTCAGGCCCTGTGAGAGAGCCAGCTGCTGGTCTGTTTGGGGATTGCGATGGGGGCGCTGCTCAGGATCTCACAGACTCTTTGAAGGCCCAGAAGCTGCCTAGTGTTCAGAGGGTTTGGCCCCAGGAAAGGGTGCTTAGGACACATGATAAAGCACATGTCAGTATCCTCAGGGTGTACACCTCTTACCCCCCAAATCCAGGTCCCCTGCTCCCCCAACCCCATAACCTCCCAGAATGGGACACATTCTCCAAATTCTTCTTCAATGACAGAACCAGTCTCACTGCTCCTCCCTTCCTGCCGGCCCCTTTCCACCCCATTCCCTCCACCCTGTCTATTAATACCCTTTGGGGCTGCCCCAGTCATCTGGGAGGTAGCAGCGGGCACAGGCAGCCCCAGCCCTAAGGAAGGTGCCCTGGAACATCTTTTTGCCTGGGAGTAGGGCTCTGGGGCTGGGGTGGGCGTGGCAAAGTGGGTGGGGCCAGAGACTTGGGGCAGTCGCCTGCCTCCTTCCTGCACCCTGCCAGGGTACTGGAACCTGGGAGGGGACAGGCCATAGGGAGGATCTGGAGGGAGCTGGCAAGGAGCCAGGGTTGAGTTATCCTGAAAATGCGGCTCTGGAAGGACTCTGAGAGAGCCCTCTCAGGGCTGGACAAGAGGGGGACACTCCCTTCGGGAGGCAGGAGGTGGGCAAAGTGGCAAAGAGGGGCCGGGAGAGCTGTAGAGACTTGGGAGAGGCCGCAGGAATGAACGAGTGTCCTTGTCTCTCTGGCTCTCTTTCTGCAAAGGCCCTTGCCAGTGTGGATCCACCACCTGGACCCTGAAGGGAACTCCCCAGTGGGAGACCCTGCTCTGGTGGGCTCACCCCTCGGGCTCCCCCACCGTCTCCCAGGGGAGCGACCTTCCCCCAGGCCTGGCCTGGAGCACACTGGACTGTCGACCCAGTTTTTTGGGCCCACTGAGTCACCCTGAAACCTCCTGGCCAGTAAGGGGGAGGAGAGGAGGAGCAGATAGGGGTGTCGAGGTGTGGGCGCCCTTTGGTGGAGGGGGCAAGCCTGGCTTGTTTATGAGGAGGATCCAGACGCACAGGCTCACACGCCCAGACTCGCCCATGGCGGGCTGGCAGGACTTCGCCAAACCGGTTGGGTGAGGGGGCAGAGAGCAGGGGGAGGGACCGGAGGCCGCCGCCTCCCCCCACACCGTCCTGTCCAGCGTCCTGCGCCTCCCCACACGCACCGTACATCTTGCCCTCGTCCGACAGGATGATCTTGCGGCGGCCACAGGGCGGGTAGATGGCCAGGGCCTCCTGGAAGCTCTGCTCGATGTCCGGGCTCCACACGCCCTCCGCATCGTTGTCCAGCCCCTTGTCCAGGCCCTCGGGCCCATCCTCCCGGGCCTCCCCGGGGCTGCTGCTGGCGTTCCAGCTGTTGGACGCTATTGTGCTGGTTGCTCTGGGCTCCGGGCCTGAGCCCACTGGGCAGCCTGAGTCTGGGGGACAGACACACAAGAGTCAGGACTAGGCCCTCCCAGACCACAGGTCTCTGCCATCCCCAGACGCTGGCCCTGGACTTCTGCCCCCCCCCCCAGGGGCAGGTGCTCCAGGTGGGAGGTGGAGGTGTAACAGAGGTTGTGCTTATTCAGTGGTGTGTGACCTTGGACAAACCACCTCCCCTCTCAGAGCCTTGAGTCTCAGCCCTGTGAAAGGAGAAAGGGTCTCCTTGAGTTCGTGAGGGTTAAAACCAGATGAGCTCACGACAGAATGAATGCCAAGGGCAAGGCCTGGCTCAGAACAGCCAACACGGTACCGGTGGTGATCAGTGACGACGGCAATAATGCCTCCTCTCTACACAGCACTTCTGTGAGGAAGAAACACTTTCATATTCATTCTATTCTCAAAGCTAAAGCAAGGAGGGCAAAGGGTGACACCCATTACTCAGATGAGGAAAACTGAGGCTCACAAGTCACATGGCTGCCAAAGACATCAAGATGAGCAGAGAGAGGAAGGACACGAAAGGCAGGGCCCGGGGCTCTGCAGCTCCCCAGCAGCTCCTTGGCTCACACTCTGCCAGCTCTTCCCCCACTATCGGGATCCTCCACCGGGGGGCGACCTGGGACCCCCCCCAACTCTCCCCCTAGCATCAGGACCCTCAGTGGAACAAGGAGGGTCCGAGACCCAGGAAGGGTATGGTTCTGCCTTCCCCAAATAGATAACCGATGGGAATTCTGCCAAGGAACCTACCCTGGGGCAGGAACTGCCCCAGGAATTGCAAGAAGGGAGGGCGCTGGTTGGCAAGGGAGCAGTGGAGAAGGTGCCTGGCCAACAGCCTTGCTCAACCCCACTCACTCCTCCATCCCACTTCCTGTTCCCGCACCTTCTGGCCCCACAGCAGCCCATAAACCACCCACACGCCCGCCCCTGCCCTGGCCCACATCATGGATGTGTAAACTCTGAGTTCCCTGCGCACGCCAGGCTGGGTTGTTAACTTAGACCACACCCAGCCAGTGCCCCCAACATGCACATCCCTGAGGCTCACCCCAATCCCCCTTCAGGGTCACAGTCTGCATGCCCAATAGATACAAAGGTCTCCAGAGTCTCAAGGCCTAAGATGGCTAGATCCTGGGATCACAGGAAAAGCAGAGGCAGGGTAGAGATGTGGGGGACCCCCTCAGAAGTCAGGGAGGGGCATTTTCCCCCTTCAGTCATGAATTCCAAGTCTTGGCAAATGTGTGTGGGTTCTCCCTGTAGGGCCACCTGTTGCTTAGGGGAGCTTAAAGGCGGTCACCTGTGAAGTTGGATGGGGAGGGCCTGGGAGCCCCAAATATCAAATGGATGTAGAGTTTGGATTTAATATTATGACTAATGATAGCTCCTGCCATATGGCGGGTACCGTTTTGGAATTTTATATACATTGACTCATTTAATCTTACAATAACGTATGGGGTATTTGTATTCTTACTTTACAGATGAGGAAACTAAGGAACAGAGAGGTTAAGCAATTTGCATGAGGACAAAGCTAGTAAGTGCGAGAGCCAGATTCTGGACCCATGCAAACTGTCTTTAGCCTCTTAAGCAAGGGGGTGTGGCTGAGAAACCCTACAACCTGTGGCAGAGAGGAGGACCACCTGTCATGTGTGTGCCCAGTGGGGTCCAGACCAGGGACCCCTTAGCCGGAGTGGCTGGAGCAATTTCCAGGACCCAAATACTGCCAGAGCCCTTCCTGTGAGGCCTCAGAGACCACCAGGAGTAGCTCTCCCCAGACAGGGACAGCCAGGGAGAGGGAGCCGTGCTCCACACTCCTGAGGACACTCCTCCACTCCTCTCCTCCTAGCCTGTCACCCCACAGAGCTGTGTCTGGATCCCCATCCCCTCTTGGCCCCTGAAGCCAAGCTCTTGGGATAAAACTGTAAGGGGGACAGAGGTGTGTTAGTTGGCCAGGAAGGATATCTGGGGGACCGGGCAACTCCTATATTGAGGTGGTTGAGATACGGGATCTCCCCTCAGGTCTGACACTGCTACTTGCTGTCTGAGGGGAGGAAACAGAGGGGTTACAATGAGTTAAGACCCTTCCCAGAGTCCTCAACCCACTTTCCCCCCCAGTCCTTTCCTGAGGCCTCCCTAGGAGGAGCCGGGGGCCTAGCGCATGGGGGGCCTTGGCAGTCCCAGACTTTTAAAAGCAACTTTCCTGCCTCCCCCAAGTCTCTGCCCGCCTCCCCTCACCCAGGCGGTGGCCCCCCCTTCTCAGGGTGATGTCAGCCCCGCCCCGCCCCCCGCAGGAGCACTGTGGCCAAATATGGCGAACACAGCAGCGCTTGGGAGCTGGGACAGTCTGGGGGGGGCGGGGCTGGCCGGCCCCTGGCTGGGACCGCTGGCAGCTGGTGAGGGGGAGGGGAGCCGAGGGGGCGGCTGCAAGGACGAGTCAAGGAGAGAATCGGGACCACCGGCCCTTGTGCTGGTTCCTAGGTGCAAGCAAGACTCACTTTCTAGGGACACTCCTGTGGGCTTAGGCACCAATACAGGGGCCTGCAGGTGGCCCCCACCCCACACAGCCATGCAAGGGAGCCATGAGTGCAGGTATTCTGTGTGGGGGCCTGGGCTGACATCCAAAAAGGTAACATGCACCCCCAGGCTGAGGCCGACCATGGAACATGGCAAGCAGGCAGGCAGCCAGGGTGCAAGTGGGGTCTCTGTCCCACCCATCACCCTGGTTAGGGGCGGGCTGTGAGGAACCTGGACTGGATGCTCTGGTCTCCTCAGTTGCAGCTGTGGGATGAGGTGATCAGTGTGTGCCCATCATCCTTTCCTAATACCCCCAGATCACTGAGACCCAGCCAGGAGGTGAGGGGGTAGTAACAGCTCCCAGACAGAGGCAGGATTGGACTGATGCAAATGTGGGACTCAGGCAAGGGGAGAGGAGGATTCTAGAAGCAGGGAAGGACTGGAAAGGGCAGGCCCCTATGATGGCAGCCTCAGCTCAGAGTAGGGACTCACTATCCCTGAACAGAGAGAGTGTGTGTGTGTGTGTGTGTGTGTGTGTGTGTGTGTGTGTGTG